>JAODFW020510243.1:0-11904 GCA_027575235.2 Palythoa mutuki | reverse complement strand
GTTTAAACTGCAATTCGCCAGTATTTTCAATGAAATGATAGCGCTCAAATTTACATGAAATTAAAGATTAATGATGCGGCTACACAGCCCACACGATTCTATAAGAACTTTTTCATTCTGATATTGTAAAATTAGATATGCAAAACCCGAAAATTGCAGTTTTTGCGCCATTTCCTTTATAAATCGCAAGGTTCAAAGCTCGCTTCTTTCTACAAATGAGATGCAAATTCTTGCGCGTGACGTCAGATGTCCAGCCATTCTGCCCTATGACTTACGTCTTTTAACTTCCCCTACAAACTTTTCTTTGCCGCAGACTTCAAAAATCAAAGCAATGTTGAAAATATGTTTGGAACGCATGAAACAAAAAGCCCGAGGTTTTCAAATAATCTCTCTAACAAATACAATTAGACAATTGTCTCTCTTCTAAGCTGGAATTCAACTCTGCCACCTCCTTATAGGTTAGTTGTCGCTTTGTTATAATTTTATGACAGACACTTGTAAATTTTTGTTTTGGTTTTCGCAACAACTGCTTGTAATCATTTTTGATTGTATATTTGCCGTTCTGTGGTCGTTGGAGTAAATCGAAGACTCTGCTTTAAAACTTTGCGTCGCCATGAAACGAGTGATAAAACAAGGCAAGAAAATAGGTTCGAAAGCAAGAAACGGTAGAGAGTACGGGGTATTGGAGTAAGATGATAGCAAATTCTGAGATTTGGGTCTTTAGGAAAGGAGACATGCAGGTAAGTTATTAGTAAAAATTTTGTCGACTTTGCATGCAGAAAGAAAATTACTCACTCGACTTCCATGTGGGCAAACCTATGCAAAAACCTCTGTTTAAGTAATTTACAACTTACATATTTCCTTTGAGGAAACCATTTTTAAATATATCCAAAGAGATAACTAGATAATACAAGCCACGGGTCGTGAAGTATGATTGCAATGATATGGGAGCAGAAACGCACGATTCCTTTCTCGTTAGATAATCAATTTGCATTTGTCTAGATTGCAGTAGTTGTGGTGTTAAGTCCCTCTGTTTTTGGCTCGTTAAATATGCAGATTAAGAAATATTTTGCGCATGTGTTTCAAATACTTTCTTAACGGTATTGAAATCTTAAGTGTAGTGGAAGCTACAAAATACCAGCACTGTAAAAACTAGTTGAGTCGAATCTCGGTAGCTCGAGCTCTCCGCCGATAACTCAAACCTCGCGCTAACTCAAATCAAAATTAGTTTTTTTTATGGATTTGTTTCATACATTTACTGTAATTTTACCCCAATAACACTAACCCTCGATATTCGAACTTTCCTGAAACTCGAAGCGATTCTTTTTTCTTGCAGGCCATTTTCTATAAAATTTTACCGACGAAAATTTGAACCTCTTTTCGGTAAGGAAAAATGAGTCTTGAGCCACTTAAATAAATAACATGTTTTAGTGTGACAAAGCTGGCAAGGGAGTATAGAGAGAAGAGACCCTTGGCTGTCCAGTAATATTAATCAATAACAAGACTTTTCTTTCCCTTGTGTCCATATCAGCAGCTTACATTTGATAGTTCTCTCTATTTTGCTCAAGTAAAGCAATTCATTTTGATCATTTCGATAGTTTGATTTCCCGCGCGCCGCCATCTTGAAATGTGACGTGTACGGTTGCAGTGCCAGACCCCCACTCGTTCATTGCTGTTGTTTTCAGTAATGGAGAGTAGAAACTGGCACTGCAACCGTATTACGTCACATTTCAAGATGGCGGCGCGCACTTTAAACTATCGATTCGCTTGGTTTGAGTTATATAGGAAGAATTATCAAATGTGAGCTGCTGGAGTGGATACAAGGTAAAAATGTTTTATTTTAGTTAATATTGTTACAGTATAGTTTTAATACAGCTTTTCAGTTTCATAAAATACCTTGGTAATAAGAATAGTTTGGCAAACATGTTATTCTAGTTTCACCTGTGTAAACAGTTTTATAAAACGTCTATCAGCTGTCACTAGAAAATTATATTTTGTGTTGCATTAATGGAAGATGTCATTGGATAATTAAAGGTACGTGATATCTTACGCGAACATTGAAACTTAGCCAATATTTTCGTGGTCTTATGAGTTTTAAGATCTCCGTGACTACTGGCAACCATGAGTATTACAAAAGAATGTGATAAACAACTTTGCCGATATAAATAAAACGTACCATATCGATTAAAGCTAATATCGGTATTTTTACCTAAATTTACACGTGGCCTATTTTAAAAAGGAATATTTCATGCCTAATGGACTTTAAAGATATAATAATCAGCTGATAAGAAACTTGGAAAGTTTAGATTATGATCTACCTTATAGGAAATTAACGGTCCGTGAAATTAACGCGAATCGTTAAAATTCGCCTTAATTTAAGTCGCGTTAATTTTGTTGAGCGTTAAGTACAACGTTAATTTCCGCGCTCTTAATTTTCGGTATTTTAACCCCAATTTTGGAACCTGTCCAGACATTCTTGACATCTAAAAAACATTAGCTAACGTCACTATTATCTTTGACTTTGGAGTTTGGTCAAGATAGATTTCGAATCGTCAACATAGTCTTTCTCGCGTTAATTTATTTTATTGTGAAATTCTACCTCCTGTGCACGTTAATTTTCTTTATTCGAAAGTCGTTTTTTCCATCAAATTCGCGTTAATTTATGTCGCGTTAATTTCCAATACCTTAATTTCATGGAGCGTTAATTTCCTATAATAAAGTATTTACAAACAGCAACTTTTAAAATCATTTATTATTAATAATTAATAACTACAGAAGATATTGATATAAGGAGATTTTTAAGAGAAATCCCGTACTTCGCTGAAAGACTTTGCAAAACTGATTGTAGATACTTTTGTCTCGTAAAAACTGCTGAAGAGACTTCATCTTGTAATAATATTATTTTGTAATAATATTATTGGACAATTGGACATCCAAGGACCCCTTTAAGAAAATGAGTACGGGGCAGCGACTACAATAATAATAGTAAAAACAGTAACTGCACGTTGGAATGCATTGAGCTGAGCACCTGCGCGTAGTTGTCGCTAGAAACAGAACGTGAAAAGTCATTATTTTAGAGCTATGAGAATTACGAGAAGTGATAACAAAAATGTTCTCAGTGTTTCTTTATCTTCTAGGAGAAACATTTAATCGTTTTCTTTTCACAAAGCTTAAAGCGGGGAAAGCAAAACCCTAATCGGACCTGCAGAAAGAATTACAGAGCAAATCAGAAATATATTTTTTCTGAGCCGGCCTCGGCCTCGTTGTTGGCGTTGTCGTCGAAGTTTCTTAAAGCCCCTAATATATACTGTACAGCCTAAACACGGAATACTTTCTTACTTACTTTCACTACAGTTTGTTCCATTTAAGTTGTATTGTATTCTAACAAAATTCGATCAAAATACACATTTTCTCATTATAATGCAATAATAATATTATTACATTGTGTTCCTATTCCGATCGGGCATGTATTGCGAATGGAACCGTCCAGACACCCGAGGATTGCACTGACCCGGAAGCCTCAACTAAAGCGAAAACGAGGAAGGCCAAAAGAGACATGGAGGAGGACGACCGAGAGGGAAAGACAACAGCTATGACTAACATCTTGGAGCGATGCACGGACGGCCGCTCTCGAGAGGAGCGGATGGCGTAGCCGAATTTCTTGCCCTATTTACCTGCACCAGGAAAGAAGGAAATAAGTCAAGTAAGTCAGTTCCTATTCCGATCTGAGGTCATTTGTCTGATCTCTCGATATTTCGAACTCCCGATATTTCGAACTCCCGATATTTCGAACCAATTTCAAATTCCTTTGATGGCAGTTCCAGTTATCGGGAGTTGACTGACACCCCGTTTTATAAGAAGCTTTATAAAAGAACATTGAGGGGGGAGGAGAAGAACTTTTTATGGATACAGTACTAATTCATGGAAATAATAATTTTTTTTCACTAGTATCTAAGGTGCAAACCAATACACGCTTTCAGTTTTTTTATAAGAACCAGTAAATTTTTCCGAGGCTCATTTTTCTTAAATTTTTGGTGTTTTCAGCCTCGATTTGTTCTTAAATTGTTCTTATTTGTGTGAGCGGTTTTTATTGAAGAATAAACAAAATAAAACAAGGCATTGGAAAGTAAAACGCCTTGCGCCACACATGTAGAGGCGAACTACCTTCATTGTTTGTTGAGCAGTGTTTACAGTGAATCTTTTTATGTTTTATACCGTATCGCTAAGCTTTAGTCAATTTTGTACCACAAAATTTTTCCCAGTTATCCAGCCTCAGCCTGAGCTCGTTCTTAAATGCTTAAAGTGTTCTTAAATTTTGGCAACTGAATTTAAGATAAAAAGAAGCGCGTATTATCAGCAATCTGACATCTGTATTTAATCCTTTGAAAGATCATGAAACAACATTCATTTTGGCAGTGACCCTGCCAAAATTGTATGTAACGATAAAGAGTGTTGTCATTTCGTTATTTCGTTGCAAACCCAAACAAAATATTTTTCCTGATTAACATACTTAGGTACTCATTCACCTGGATTTGAAAGTTATTTATAAAATAATAATTGAGACAAATAGTATACATTTTAAAACACTTTCAAGAAAGATTCTGATCATGTGTTTTCTGTTCAGTGTAAATTTCGTTTTGTACTGTTGATCGCTTTTGTGCTTGTCGTATGGAAACACGTCGATGACAGAAGCTTTCAGCGTGTGTTGACAGAAGACACATTCCAGCCCAACCTCGAACAGAATTAGTAACTGAGTACACTGAATCACGGGCGTTGTAGTCTAACATATTCTGGTCAACTCTTAATCACTTTCAGCATTCACGTATCTTCTTTACTAAGTTGATACATGAACATTTTTTAAATCCGTTCATTACTACTTCAATTTTAAAGCTAGTAAAACGCACCTCTGCAACATGGCTGAAACAAAGGCTTATAAAGAGATAATGGAATCCGATGTTGAAAAGCCACCGGTCGTTTACATGAGTAGTTCTACGTGGTCAAGAGAAAAAATCGCAGTTTTAGTAGTCTTTATCGTCGCAGCCGTGTTGTTAATTGTTGGAATAGCGCTTATAGCCGCAGCAAGTATAAAGGAACGGGATTGCGCGGCGAAAAATTCAAAGGAGACTGCGATATCGGGTGGAGAGACATCGGCCAGTGGGAGTTCAACTTCATCGCCATCGGACCGGTGCAAGTTTAGCGAAGAAGCACAAAAAATTGGGTTGGTAGATTTCCTTAACAAGGTGAAAAATACTTATTATGCTATTCACCCCTATTCTTACGTTTACCATCCGGATGTCAAAACTCCGGAGCAACTCAAAGCGGGTTTCTTTGCCTATGATCCAAGCCCTTCATCTACGAAGAATCGTACTGACACAGCTTGGCGTCTCCTTGATGAGATCAACAAGAAATCAAAAGAATTAAACGCGGACAAATTAAAGCCAAGAGAACGCAAAGCAATAGCACAAGTGAAGCACTATTTAAAACATGTTTTCGGGCAACCCTATGATGTGAATTACTACGCTGGGGATTGGTTAATGGGACCAAATCATTTTTGTTGGCAGCCGATTTGTTCTTTACCCAACGACATATACAACACCTTTATTTATTTCCGGCCGTACGATTTGGAGGAAGTGGAAACCATCAAACAACATCTGGAAAACACAAAGAAAGGAATCTTGAGGTATATCGAGAATATGAAAATGGGAATACAGCGAGGGATGGTTCGGTCTCAAGAAGAGTGCGAAGCAGGACTGAACGCCATTCGTCGCAAATTTCAGAATATTTCTCTTTACAACGAGACAGGTCAGTGATTAGTGAAGATAATAGTATTCAGCGCTAATTGAAAGGAAACACAGAATGTCAAATTTTGACAATTTTTCTTGTTATTGTAAGAGTTTTTTTAAAAAAAAAAACATCTAAATTCAACACAAAAATGAATATGCGAATTTGAGTCTTTTTCTCGCCGAATTTCTGACGTCATTGTTTACATTCTGCTTCGTGTCCTTCATTAACTTGCAATTTAGGTGGAAAGAACCAAAATAAAATTTCTAATATTTAATAACGCGTCACAAGAAAAGTGTTTGACACATCGGTCTTATTTTTCAAAAGAGGTTCATTTTGGAAAGCTCTTTTAATATCCAGTGATTTAAAAGTTGTATTTCGCTTGGACAAAAAAGGCACTTATGCTAATGAAGCAAATAATTTAGACAAAAATTCACCTATAATAATAATAATAATAATGATAATAATAATAATAATGATGATGATGATGATAATGATATTGTTATGATTATTATTTTTACTATTATGCCAGAAATCAGCAGTGACTAGAATATGAACTTTATTTGCCTGTCTGAAAAGCCGAGAGTTTAAAACTTATGATTTTGCGAGAAATCATTTATAAATCTCAGTTCTCTACTCGCTGTCTGAAAGATAACCTGTGTAGCAAGCGTTTCCGTTGGTTTTTGACGAAGTTTTCTTTTTTGGCCCCGCGAAAATTGGGGCGAGAGCAAAAAAGAAAAAGAAAAGGGAAACGCTAGTTGCGCACGCTACTTTAAAGAAGAAATTGCTGCTTGAAGTTTTTGCTTAACCCAGGTTAAAACCCATTGTTTGAATAACCCAGTCCAGTAAGCCTTACAAAGTTAAACTTCCCATCTCGTTTACATTGCTGAGATGATAGTGACGTTTTGGTTACAGCAGAATACAGAATCTTGCTGCGGAAATTGCGTGGCACGCGCCAGCTGTTGGATTGTGTTAGATGCTCGAGCGTTTAAACGAATCATACACCATCAACAATGTTGGATTGCGGAACCTGGGCGTGAAATTGTGGCATAATTTTGATCACGCAAGCAAAAATGTTGGACGATGTTGGATGAAAAGTTTGAACAAAGTCAAACTTCATCCAACATTGTCCAACATCTTCCAACACCGTCCAACATGTTTGATCGTGGTGTTCCAACGGGTCAAACATGTTGCGTCCAACAATGTTGGATAATGTTTAACCAACATGTTTGATCCGTTTAAACGGACCTTTAGTGTTAACCCTCTAAGCCCCAAGCTCGACAAATGACGTGTTGTTAAATTCTCCCAACTGAGTTCCATACTTCGGTATAAGCAGTTTGGGAGAATTTGGCACTTCAACTTCCACAGCTTATTTCACTTGATCGATTCCTTGCTTCTCATTACCAGTTCTATTGTTTTGTTTGAGTTCTGTAAGGAGAAGTTGGAGGTTGATAAATTGCCTGGGGCTGAAAGGGTTAATACAAGACAGATGAAAACAGCAGTGGCTTTGAGATCGGGGAATGAAATCGCAGTTTGAAGTTCTCGACTCGATTTCGCTGTAGAAAAAAAAACGAGTTACAAGCTGAAACTAGCATGATCAGCGACAAAATAAAATGTCGTAAATGAAAATAACAAACACATACTTAGCTGGATAGCAAGGCACAGAGCACACACTTAATCGCTGAAAGTTTCTCGGCCTCGATTCTCCCGAGCTCTAAAAATAGAAAATTTGGACCTCCATGGTTTTGAGGGCGGTCGCTAAGCTTTCGCGGTCTGCGCAAGTCAAAGAATTGTGTTGGGCTGAGATACTGGCAATTGGTTACCCTTACTCGATTTTCTCCCTCGTACAAAATAAAGAAGAAAACTTTAGACGTTACTGACCAGTTTCACATTCCTAGTTGCCGCTGTATTAAATGACTGCAGATTCATTTTGCACAATGTTTGCCTCGTTTTGTTGTTAAATATTCAAAAATACTAGAGAGTACGGTGGCCCACAACTGTCACGGCAAAACCAAAAACCTCACGGCAAAAGCAAACACCTCACGGCAAAAGCAAATACCTCACGGCAAAAGCAAATACTCCACGGCAAAAGCAAATACTCCACGGCAAAAGCAAATACCTCACGGCAAAAGCAAAAACCTAGACGGCGCCCTGCTAAGTCGATAATAATTGATAAATGGAAATTGATCATCAATTTTGATCGACTTTGAAATAATTTTATGAGGATCAATTTTTAGTAGACTGCAGATAATTCATGGATTATCCTTGAGATATATGTTTTATTATTTATTGAATGATTGAATTTCCGATGATTGAATTTGATTCTTAAGTAACGCCTGGTAATTTTGCCATTTCGGGCCTCCCTGTTCTTGTCCTTTCTTATAAACTTTTTCATAAAATTTTTGTATTTCTTAAGCTCAGCAATTATTATAATCTTCTCGTTGTCGCCAATTACCTCTGTCATGACCCCTGCTCTCTTGGGTAAATTTCTTCTAATTAATTTTGTTATAGAATATATAAAACTTATCTATGTACATTCCTAGAAGGAAGTGCATAATAACGTAATTTATTATATTGCATTGTATTGTATTGCATTGCGTTGCATTGTATTGTATTGTATTGTATTGCATTGTATTGTATTGCATTGTATTGTATTGCATTGCATTGCATTGCATTGTATTGTATTGCATTGCATTGTATTATTATGTTGTATTGTATTGTATTGTATTGTATTGCATTGCATTGCATTGCATTCTATTGTATTGTATTGTATTACATTGCATTGCATTGTACTGTATTGTATTGTATTGAAATGTATTGTATTATATTTTATTTTATTGTATTGTATTGTATTGTATTGCATTGCATTCTATTGTATTGTATTGTATTGTATTGTATTATAAACCATGTATTTTCAAGGAAAGTTTTGTTGAGTATTTCCGCTTCTCGCTGGAGCCAGTCAACTCTGTTATAGCTCGGTACTTATTCGAGGGCGGCGCCTTTTTGAAAAACAAGTTTTTGAAGGGAACATAAGGTGACAGCTTTTTTTCAATTAACATTTATTGTGCATATTTACTCTTTGTTCAGTCACTTAAGTAGCTAACGGCAATATTAAATGACTAAATTAAACTAGTCTATAAAAGGAGACTTAAATATACGCATCTTGAAATGAAAAACTTTGTCAAGCAAATTGTAATACACGCTTTTTTTATAAGAACAACCTTATAAGAACAACGAGCCTCAAATTTGCTAAAGTTTAGAAACAATTTAAGAACAAGCTCAGGCTGAGGCTTGATAACTAGGAAAGTTTTTGCGGTAGAAAATTGACTAAAACTTAGCGATACAGCATAAAACATAAAAAGATTTACTGTAAAGACTGCTCAAAAAACAATGAAGGTAGTTCACCTCTAAATTCAGCTGTACAATACATGTTTGGCGCAAGGCATTTCATTTTCCAATACCTTGTTTTATTTTGTTTTTTCTTCACTAAAAATCGCTCACAGAAATAAGAACAAATTAAGAAGAAATTGAGGCTGAAATCGCCAGAAAATTAAGAACAATGAGGCTCAGCAAAATTTACTGGTTCTTATAAAAAAAGCGTGTTCGACTAATTCATTTTCTTAGGCCATACCCGTTTATTTCTATGTTTACAGTCGTCCGATCGACCGACCCAACATTTTTGAAATTGGCAAAAATATTGCATATATAAACAGTTGTTATGTATGTATATTACATGCTGATACAAGTTGATTATATTTCATGGCCCAAGAAAATCATAATTTTTGTACAGGGTTTAATACAATTTATAACTGAACAATACTGTACATAATTCATTTCAATTTCTTTTTCACGAGTGGGGCAACTGAACCCATGCTGTCCGGACACTGATGCATGCGAACCAGTTGTTTATATTTCAGCTCAGCATTTACGCTACGAAGCTAAAGCTAAGCTAAATCCTTTTACGAGCCTAAGTGGCCCATGGAGCCGGTGCTTATCCCCGGTCATTGAGAGTCATTGACGGGACACTAATCCAGTTAGCCCCCAGCAGAAGCTGGTACTTATTTTATTGACCTTAGGAGGATGGAAAGCTGAGTCAACTTTGGCGGAAAAGAAGGTTAGACAAATATGCAACTCTCGGCTGAGCCGGGGATTTAACCTGGGACCTTGTGGTTAGAAGGCAGAGATCTTATCACTGCGCCAACCACGCCGCCGTTTCAGCAGACAAGAGTAATGCTTTAACAGTCAAGAATAAAGCTTCAACAGTCAATATAATGCTTAACGGTCAACAGTAATGCTTTAACAATCAAGATTAAAGCTTCAAAAGTCAAGAGTAATCCTTCAGCAAACAAGAGTAATGCTTTAATGGTCACGAGTAATGCTTTAACAGTCAAGATTAATGCTTCAACGGTCAAGAGTAATGCTTCAACGGTCAAGAGTAATGCTTCAACAATCAAGAGCAATGTTTTGACAGTCAAGAGCAATGCTTCAACAGTCAAGAATACTGAATAATGCTTCAACAATCAAGAATGTTTCAACAGTCCAAAGTAATGCTACAACAGTTGAGAAAAAAAAACAGAAATGTTGATACACACACAAACTACTTTACTATGGCTCCAATTAAAGATTAGCTATACGAGGGTTCTTACAGGTTCACAGTCAAAAAGTCAAAACTTTGAGACCTTTTTAAGGACCAAACTTTAAAAATTTTATACCAATGCTCATCCTCCAAAAACGAATTATTAAATTACAGTTTTCTCACCTGATCTGCAAGGCTGGATATTACTTGACCCAAGGTTGTAAGTGACCTGTCCGAATTCAAAATAATAAAGCCATTTTAATATAACTAGTGATATTTTTCAAATGGTAATTATCAAGTAATTTCCAGAAGGTCATACAACTAGGATCATTATCATGGTCATCACAGACCAATGGAGGCCAACAACCCTGTTCCAGAAGGGCAGACCACTAGGATCATCATCATGGCCATCACAGTCCAACAGAGGACAACACCACTGTTCCTGAAGGGCAGACAATTAGAATCATCATCCAAGGCCATCACAGACCAACGGAGCCCAGCAACACTGTTGCAGTAGGGCAGACAACTAGGATCATCATCCATGGTCATCACAGACCAACAGAGGCCAACAACACTGTTCCAGAAGGGCAGACAACTAGGATCATTATCATGGTCATCACAGACTAACAGAGGCGAACAACACTGTTCCAGAAGGGCAGACAACTAGGATCATTATCATGGTCATCACAGACCTAGGGAGGTCAACAACACTGTTCCAGAAGGGCAGACAACTAGGATCATCATCATGATCATGACCGACCAACAGAGGCCAACAACACTGTTCCAGAAGGGCAGACAACTAGGATCATCATCATGGCCATCACAGTCCAACAGGGGACAACACCACTGTTACCGAAGGGCAGACAATCAGAATCATCATCCAAGGCCATCACAGACCGACGGAGACCAGCAACACTGTTGCAGTAGGGCAGACAACTAGGATCATCGTCCATGGTCATCACAGACCAATGGAGGCCAACAACACTGTTCCAGAAGGGCAGACAACTAGGATCATTATCATGGTCATCACAGACCAATGGAGGCCAACGAACCCTGTTCCAGAAGGGCAGACAATCAGAATCATCATCCAAGGCCATCACAGACCAACGGAGACCAGCAACACTGTTGCAGTAGGACAGACACCTAGGATCATCATCCACGATCATCACAGACCAACAGATGCCAACAACACTGTTCCAGGTCATACAACTAGGATCATTATCATGATCATCACAGACCAACAGAGGCCAACAACCCTGTTCCAAAAGGGATGACAATTAGGATCATCACCCATGGTCAACACAGACCAATGGAGGCCAACAACAACATTTAAAACACAGTTTATCTTCTGTGACGTGGGCCACCCATTTGATGTCCCTAAGTTCAAAAAACTTCCCAGACCCTATAAAGTGAACACTTATTTTGTTTGTCTTGAAGAGTAAAAATTATTGATGTTATTCATTCTAACTATTGAACCAGTTGATGAAACCCTATAAAGTGACCATTCATTTTGTTTGTCTTGAAGAGTAGAAATGATTGGTGTTATT
>JAODFW020509240.1:0-11905 GCA_027575235.2 Palythoa mutuki | reverse complement strand
CTACTACTACTACTACTACTACTACTACTACTACTACTACTACTACTACTACTACTACTACTAGGGCGGTCTCAGCCGAGCTCCAAGTCTTGATGACCAGTCATTATGATTTGCCATGCACACGACAAACTTGGCAGTGTTGGCCGCCCCAGCATCCCTCTTGATGGTGTCAATCAAAATGTGGGTAGGTCTTCCTGGTCGGTACGAGCCATGTTTTGGTTCTCATGGTATACAGTGGTGTGCATGAAGCCTTTAGCAATGGCCCACTAGACTTGGGGCTTATTCAAAGACTTTAGAGCTGGGCTTAAATCTGGGTAAACCGCAATTAAGTCTGGCACTCTCATTGCCATGTTAGGCCATGCTTGCCTATCTAGTCTATTGTTTCTTTGCCAAAATTTATGTTTCTTACGCGATTTTTCTTCCTAATGACTCAAGCTCAAAATTCTAGGTCTATCTAGCAAAATTTTAATTGTAAACCTGGGTTAAGATGTTACTCTGACATTACAAGAGATTTTTGAGTGAAGCATGAAGGTTAGGCATTAAGTTGATTAATTCACTAACAGAATTCACTAACAGAATTAACTAATATGATTAATTCCATAAAGATGAGCTATGGATATTATAAATACAAGCCTAACTTATGATAACGTAGTGTTAGACTGAGCAACTCTAAAGAGGACAAAAAACATAACCTAATTTTTAAGTAGCTCTACTGGGCTTGTGGTGATTGTACCAAAAATCATAAATACTTGCCCTAGTTCCTATAATTCCTTCGGGACCTGGTGGTCCTGATACACCCTGAAAAAAAAACGAGGCTTTGTTTAATACATTTAACATAAAATTTGCTAATTTGTCAATAATTACCGCGAAAATGTAACATTGTAGTTGAGTACAATGGAGTGCGTCAATAACTCTTTGGAACATAACGAAATAAAGTTTTTTGGGCTTGGAATTGAAGTCTCTAAACATTAAAGTGCCTATGACACGAAAAATTTTATTCAACTAAAACAAGCCCATTAAAAAATGAATTAAAATGGCATTTCAATTGCGTATTTATTTCCAAAGATATTTTGGTTTTCCTGATATGCAAATTAGCATAGCTATGACGTCAGGTGGTGTTCAGAGTTTTGGAAGAAATGCCAATAACAAAGTCTGCTACCATGGCAACAAAACACTAAATAAAGATGTTTACCTCAAGCTGCATGCTATTACCTTACCAAGTTTTGACTGATACTTTTTACTAAAGCTGTGAACACCACTTGACGTCATAGCTATGCTAATTTACATCAGAACAACCTCAATATCTTTGTAAGGAAATACGCAATTAATATGCCGTAAATGTCATTTTTAATTATTTTTAAGGGCATGTTTAATTGTTTTAGTTTAATAGGGTTTTTCGTGTCATAGGCACTTTAAGAAAAATCACTATATCAGGTCTAGAAAGTAGTAAACAAATGTGGATAAACACTTTTAACACTACCTGTTTACCCTGAGCTCCGATCATACCCATTCCTCCAGAGCCTCCGCGGAATCCCTGCAAATAGAAAAAAAATCCAATGGTCACCACAAAGATAAATAAATATGTACTTTTACATAGTAACTGTTACGTTTAATAGAAATGATATCACGCTCTAAACTAAATTTCTTTGTTTTTTTAATACACAATTTAGGGTACATTCGATTGAGCCAAGATTTGAACCTGGGACCTTGTGGTTGCAAGGCAGAGATCTTACCACTGCGCCAACCATGCCACAGTCTGTTGCTATAAAATAAATCAATGGTGGCTCCAACGAGTAAAAAGTCAAGATAGCAATCGTATGATAACGTTTAGCCGAACTATCCAAATCCATTTACAACCTCTTTATATTAGCAGGCTGGAAGATGACTTGTTTCAAATGATGTTTGAACATTTCTCGATCTATGAAAACTACATGAGCGTGGTAGCTGTATAACGTATTCGGAGGTTTGTTTTTCCAGAAGAATTAAACAAAGTCACTTTACACGGAATGACTAATTTTAACCTTGCCTCCTTGATCTCCTGGAGCGCCCTTTCGACCAGGTAATCCCTAGCAAAGATGTAAAGAAGACAATAATTAGGATAATATCTATGATAACAATAATAATTAATTATGACAATAACGATGACGATGACGTTTACGATGAGGAGAAAGATGATGATGATGATGATGATGATGATGATGATGATGATGATGATGATGATGATGATGATGATGATGATGATGATGACGACGACGACGAAGATGAATTACATGCAATTCTACCATTGCGTGCAAAAAAGGTTAAATGATATTTGCATGTAATGATGCATCGTGTGGTTGTACCTTTGTTACTCGCTGCAAGCGTTGGAAGACAAATTGCACAAAAAATTGTCTCGTCTAACATCACCTTACGGCTTGTTTAACAAGCAAATGCTCCATATTACACAAATATATTGCGAAAAAATACATTAAAAAATTAAAAAAGGTACCTCAGCGCCTTCTATTCCAGATAATCCTGGAAAACCAACAACGCCAGAGTCGCCCTGTAGTTGAAAACCATCAAAAGCTTAATTATTAAATGGCATAAAAACGTTAGTAATAAATACAAAAAGAAGCAATTATTTTGGTAATAATTGAAGCTTAAAAAAATTATAGACATTTGCTCAACATTTTTGCTTCCAATTAATTATATGAGTTCATTGTGAAACAGAAATAAGTTAATAAATATGCCAATTTCAATGCCAGTAGGAAATAGTTAATTGCTCGACGGCTCAGAATTTAGCATAAAAAATTATTTTGCTGAGAGAGGAGAACCAGAGTACCAGGAGACAAACTCTCGGTGTCAGATTGAGATCAACAAATCTCAGCCCACTTACGGAGCCCTTGATTCAAATACTAAGGAGAAATAACTGAATAATAATTACGCCTGATTAACAAAATTGGATAAGCGTGAAGCGCAATTCCAATCAGTTGTTTAACCACAAGTAACGGTAATACACAGAATCGGATGAAAACGAAATCCTATTACCAATTTATTATAATAAGTACAATCTCCCAAATTTGTTGACTGTCTTCTGAGTACTGAATTTAAGCTATTAGTGAAATTGTTTGCCTCAGTTTTCAGAGGTAATTTGTCGCTATTCATAGTATTGTTTTTTTGTTGCTGATTGGTCTGAAATCCTGAATCCCAGATTGTAATTTGTTCATTTAACTGTCCCGATAACAGGTAGCAGATAACAGGTAGCAGATAACAGGTAGCCCATAACAAGTAGCCGATAACAGGTAGCCGATAACAGGTAGCCGATAACAGGTAGCCGATAACAGGTAGCCGATAACAGGTAGCTGATAACAGGTAGCCCACATCAAGTAGCCGATAACAGGTACCCCATAACAGGTAACTTTTGGAAAACTGTCCAATAACAAAAGTCTGTTATAGGCTAATCGCTATCGACTACCTGTTATCGGGACAGTTTAATGAACCAATCACAATCCGGGCTTCAAGAATTCTGACCAATCAGCAGCAAGTAGTGATAACAGACAGAAATGGACTCCATTCATTGCATTACCATTACAAATGCTATGAAAATTAGTAATGTGAGCTTTAATCTGCAAAGATTTCGTCTTTCAATTTAGTTTTCAGAAATTGTAATTATTATAATAAATTGGTAATAGGACTTCGTGTTCGTCCAATTATGTCGCGTGATTAACAAAATTGGACTCCACTCAATCCTATCACCATTACTAAAATACGCTTGACAAAATTTTCTAAACAAAAGATTTATGTCCCTAAACTGTTTTCTCTTAAACCCAAAGGGATTCAATCCGCGCGAAAGTATGTGTTTCACATTTTATCTCATTGTTTTTTAATTCTATGTATTTATACTTTCTTTCTTAGTCATCACGTCATAGACCCCTTTGATAATTGTTGTTTATTTTAAAATTCTTTTGTCTCTGTTCAAATATGATTGGGTAGCCTCGTTCTTGATTTAAAAATCAAAAAAATATTTTACCCCGAACGAGGCGAGGTAGGCTGATTTGAAAGAACACAAGAGCTATAAATCAAAATGGCCTCTTTAGAACCTTGCTTTCGTGGATTTTGCGACGTTTCTTGCGTTGAATTTTAGCATAAAGATGTCCAAAATCTCTTTCAAATAACGAGTGTATTATAAATTATTATTGATAACTACAAGTAAAATTTAAAACATAGAAAGCGATAATCACGTGCTTACCATTGGTCCTCGGAAGCCGACTGTCCCTTTGGGACCTCGAGGGCCCTAAAGTTAAAGAACAGTAAACAATTATGAAAATGAAAATAGAAACAACAAAAATAATTATGAAATATGAATAATTGCTTGACTTGTAATTATTATAGAAAAAATATTAAAATTGTAAATGATTTGAACCAAGGAGTCATATGATAACATAGCGGGGTTTGATCATCCGGGTGTGTGTAGTCCTGACAAGGCCTCTGTAGATGACACTGACTGATGTTACAACACACAAGTTGCATGACTCTGAAGATGATTTCCGTTGACATTGTCGAATCGGCAGTCAATGCCATCCACAGCAGCGCTTCTCAGGACTTCACACACCCGAACGAACAAACTCCGCCAAGTTATTAAAATGTTAAAGACTTGCAATAAACTGCATGCATTTGGACTTAAGGTGACCACTTACGGTGCAAGAAAAAAATGATGATACAGACGAGCTTTGCTACCATGGCACTCACCGGTCTTGCCGCATAACCTGGATTCCCAACAGCTCCTTTAAGGCCCTGCCATATATCGATAACAATATAAAGTTGGTCAAAAAAGCCTTTTATTGGTTACATTAAAGCTTTAAAAAAAGAATATTTATTATTTTATTGCACTTTAAATACTGAACGTAGTGCGACAGTTTGCACGTCCCATCCCTGATATTGTATGGAATAGCCCCTTCAAGGCACTTTTTTTGGATAGGAGGGAGGGGGAATCGCTAACACTTACAACTCCCGCCCCCCAAAAAAAGGCCCGGGGAGCGTATCCTAAACAATATCCCAATCTCTGAAATCCCCCATTTCAAATAAGCTTTTAGATATACTTCTTGAACACTTCAGGATTAGATACTTAATATGTACAAATATATAACCTGCTAATCCAGATCAATAAGTTTTTTTCAGTTTTTTAAATTATTTATGAGGATTTCCACAAAACGCAACTAGGGGGGAGGGCATAAATTAGGGGACACACCCTGCCTCAGGAGCAAAAACTTACCAGCTCACCTTGTGGTCCAGGTTTTCCGGGAAGCCCTGGTACACCTTTACATCCCTAGAGTGAGTCAAGCACAGGGAAAGATAAGATTGTAATTCAGAAGGTGGTTGGTATCTTTTGAGCCCTCTGGCCATGGCCACCCACACATCCAGATAAAAATTTGAACTACTGTCGTTAAAAAAATAAAATATTCGTATAAAAATACTGCCGCCAATACTATTGCTCTTACTTTTACTAATACTGCTGCTGCAGCTAATGATAAAGATGATGATGATGATGATGATCACGTTAACGTTAAGGAGTTTGATGATTATAATAGCGAAGACGATGACGACGACGATGAAGATGATTATGATGATGACAATTATGATAATGATACGTCATATAATGATAATATCGTTGCATCACAGATCATTTTCTTCTTGAGGGTTCATGAGATAATGGGCACGCTCTTGACAGCCCAGCTCTTGGACTTGCTTTTTAGATCTTCATCATAATCACCGTCGTCAACGTCAACAATATTTCCCTCAGGTACCAGATAGGGCATGATAAAAGTCTCTTCACTCTAGTCTTTTGCTCGCAAGATGTAGAGCTAATCCTCCAGGTTTCGGAAATGAAAAAATTTCATTCCTTTTTTACAATCCATCACAATAATGCGTCTTGTAGTCTTTTTTCCAAGTGTCGTTCATGTGATAACCATCCAAGTGCCATTGGTTCTTTCCCCCATGTCAAATCCACTGACACCTTTTAGATTTAAAAAGATCCTCTCAAAAGATCTTATTTAATTTTATATTTTGGTACTGTTCATTTTTGACTTAAAGTCAGCAATGGAATTTAAAAAAAGTGCTGTAAATTGATGAACAATGATGATATGGAGTTTGTCATATTTTTTATATAGTAGTCTTCCTTAGAAACTCGATTATAGTCGTACTACACTCACAGATTTACAAAAGTATTAAAATTGTATTCTAAGCATATATATTATGTTTAGCTTTTAAATCTTTATGTAGTTTTCAGGTTTATCTACTCACCTCACTCCAGGGTTTTCATAATTAGAAGTACTGCTATTTGTATTATGAATGTATTTCTAGAAATATTTATTCTGTAAATACTTACATGCTAGTACAACTTTAAACGCAATTACGACACTCTTCATGGTGAATTTTTCTAAATATTTCGTGCTGCCGAAACATGTAAAATATATATACCATTAAAAGTGTCGTGATTGTATTTAAGATTGTTTTACATTTTGTGTTATTTAGACCACATATGTAAACCGTTCTTGTACTTGTGACAAAGAAAATGGACATTATTCCTGAAAACCAAAACAAAAGGTGTAATAACAACATTATTTAATTCATACAGTTGTATAACGCACCTTATCACCTATTATCCCAGGTTTACCCCTCTCTCCACGAGGTCCAGGCCTCCCCTGCAAATATAACAAATATATAACTCCGGATATCTCTATTGTTTGTCTTATACAACACCTGGCTTGTCGTGAGGCAGCCAAGGAACAATTACCTGTTCTATTAAAATTTGATACGTGAAAATGAAAAGATGTCCATTCCAATTGACCAAATACTCTATTATAAAATATAATTGCCAACAGAAAATTTACTTTACTCCTCTGGATATCTTAGCATCTCCTATACTGTAAGAGTCTTGTATAATCTACCACAGTTTTCAGTTGCCCTCGCAACGAATTTCAATGGTTGTAGTCTGGTGTGTTGAGGAGCTGCCAACTTAATGTTTGTCGAAACGTTGTTTTTAAGCCATTTGAACGTTCAAATTGCAACTGAAAACAGTGGTAATCATATCCTGCTTTTGCACTCCTTACTCTTTATGTCTACAGACATATTACAAGGTGCGTGGAGAATACCTTGTGCCCTCGACGTCCTTCAGCACCCTTGGTTCCGGCATCACCTCGGTCGCCCTGAACAGACAAAAGAAATCTAAATTAACAACTATTGTTAAATGACTGCGTACTTGATAAAACACCATCTGATTGGCTGATTTATCGCCTATTTCTGTCTGTTTTTCTTTTCAATCCTTCTAGTAATAACCTTGTGTTTTTTACGTTGTAACTGCTGAAAGCAATTTTACACGCATGATCCAAAACTGTCCTAACTTTTGAAACCTTTGCCATTCATTTTGGTTATTTTTACAAGTTGATTCTAGAAATGTTCATTATTCAAACAAACTTTGAAGTTGTCAATGCATTATGAATGTGTTAACGATGATTTCAGTATTTTTTTCTCTACTAAAACATATTTTCAAAATCTATAACAAAGTAATGGAAATTAAATGACTTACTAAGGATAGTCAAGACATGGCATATCAATGTCGTAAAACGCCATTCTATTTAATGAACACGTCGCTTTGCACAAACTAGCGGGAAACTTTCGCGCCAAAAAGAGCACGTAAGCAACGTCCGTACCGAACTCGTATTGTCTTTTCTTCTCTCCCATGGGAAATCACAAAAGAAGTTGTGCACTGAATGATACAATAGTTTTGTTGTTAGCCGATTTATCGCTATTATTTCTGCCTCAGAGAATAAATGAAATAATGTATCCAATGACATTAGAAAAATAGGAAAACAATGTCTTCGCTGTCCCCTCCATCTTTTTTCCTTATGCAATTATAAGTAACAATGTACTACAAAACGGGAGAATAAAAAAGTTGCTGCTGCTGCTGCTGTTGTTGTTATTGTTGTTGTTGTCAAGCGCTAACGACATAAATTGCAGATAAACTTACCTTCAGTCCAGGTGGCCCTCGCAGTCCCACAAATGTTGGAAATACAAACTATAGGAATTAAAACCAAAAGAATAAATTGTTAGCACTTTCTAGTAACAATTGGATTTCCTTGAAAAGAATACAAGGAACGGCCATTTTTAGTGGACTGTCTAAAATGGTTGCTTATGATGTTTTGATTAAAAAAGATCCGGTTCTATCTTCGGATAAAAAGCGCTGTCACCTCTGGTATTAATAAGTAAAATGTAAATATTATACAACTAACCTCGGAGGGGTGAGTAACACTGTATAAACATAGCGACAGGAAACATTGAAAAAGAAATATGACTATTAACACCTACTCCGAGGAAATACTTCTTTTATTATTTATTGAATCATAAAGTAAAACAGTGTCGCTTGTGTTTGTAGACAATATTGTATAACGTCATGACTAAAAAGACGAGAGAAAAAGGAGACGATGCCGACGAGTTTTCTGTCTGCTTTTCGAGTGCCTCTTGAGTCATAGCGTCTGAAAATGCAAGCGACAAAGTTTATTACGGCTTTTATAATAGGTTTGACGGAGAAAACGTAAATAAATCAGACGAATTCAAACTCTTTGACGTTATATTGTCATCAGCCATCAATTGGAGAGGTAAAAACAACCCTCCACAGTCTTCATTTTTACACACGCGTTATGACAAAAAAAGAGCACGTTCGTTTCTAAACAATGTTTATCGCTCCCATTATGGCATTATTTAGTGAGTCTAAACGAAAAAACTGTCCCTGAAATTTGTCCTAATTTAACTTGAAACAAGTACTACTTTAAGGAAAATTTGTAACTTTCAATAGACAGAAATTCAATGAGAATGTCTTTTAGTATTCGCTGCGACCGAATTCGACTTTTTAATATATTTATAACAGCGATTTCATTTTGCTTCTCGCTAGAAACTTTTGTGAAAGAAGGATTGTTTAATCCTGAAGAAACTACTTCACTGGGAAAATTAAGCCACACAAACTTTTATAATTAAAATATTTTTGTACAGAAAGACGAGGTTCAAATTTGTTACAATTTTTTATTGACACAGCAAGTTACGTTAGCACATAGCCCTTCTTTTACAAATACGGATCGATTATCTTGTACTGTAAATTGCTGCATGTTTTGCAAAAGTGTGAACGTGAACAGACTCCAAATTATTTATGTTGGCATTTTAGGCCCGTACGCAGGTAGTAGGGGTGTGCCTTGGGTGAATACGCACCCTCCTCACTCACTCCCACCCCCATACACAAACCATACACAGGATTGAGTGAACTTTTTGTTTTATCTTTTGTAAAACTATGAAATCCTAAGGGAAAGTAAAAACGTGATGGGAAATTCCAGATAGCTGTAGATAGCACTGTATTATTTACTTACAATAAAAACCATAACAGGCACACATAAAGAGACGAAAACAAATTTCTGTTTTTCTAAGGGATTCCCGCGACTTTTAAATGAAAAGGAAAGCAACTCAGATTTTATCTGATTTTAAGCTTCTTATTGTTTTGTCAACTGCGATTAAAACGTAAGCAATGGTTAGACAAACTGAATTTCAAACTTTCTTATAGGGAGCATTTTCAGGAACCTTTAAAATACTCGCGCTTTTGGTGCTCACAAAAATTCTGTGTACGGGCCTGCAATTATGGTGAACTGTGTAGCAAGACAAAACATTTTAAGAAAAACTGACGATCACTTTGTGAGCTTCGACCCAAATTTTTTGCAGGTTCGTATAAAAAAAATTCAAAAATGTAATGAAACATGAGATACTTACAAGAGTTGTCGGGGTTACCGGTCCAGTACCGCCACCATTCTAAAAACCAAGAACATATCCAATGCTAAATTGCAATAAATAAACTAATTCGCCTCTGCTAAGAAATTAACGTTTTTAGCGTATCGTGTTGATTTAACCCTATCTTAGACGAGGAGGTGGAGGTAAAGGGAGGGACCGGATGAAAGTTCCCGCGCTGATTTAGATTGGTGATAAATTTGGTGCTATTAAAGCAGTAACAACCAATTTCTGTGACTTTTGCTAAAAATATGTATCGGACTTTATGTTCGTACTTTATGTTCGTTGACTACCCCCCAGAGATCGCAAAAGGGGTACATAAGTCCATGGGAATGGTTTTTATCATTATAAATTGATGTTTGTTGTTATTAGATGAACAAAAATTAATCTTGCCACAACTAGGAAAACAGATGATGGGTTTGTAGCCAGTGGACTAATAAGTTCTTACACATTTATTAAAGTAGAAAAATGCGGTTAGCATTTTACTGAAATTTTGAACATTTCAAGTTGATTTAAGTTCTTTTTGCGATGTGATGCGGTTGTGTTGTGACGTGATATAGTGTGACGTGATGTAAGTTAATCTTAGCTGAGCTAATGTGATGCGATGTGAGCTGAGTTGAGCCGCTGTGATGTGATATATATGATATGTGAAGTGATATGATATGAGGTGAGGTGATGTAATGTCATTTCATGTCATGTGAGGTGATGTGATATGACATGACGCAGGTGATCATTAATGTCATGCCATGCTATGTGAGGTGATGTATTGGGATCTGATGTAATGTGATGTGATGTGACGTGACGTGTCAAGTGAGCTGACGTGATAAACTGTGTTGTGAGGTGCGATGATGTGATGCGATCAATTCGAAGCGTTGTTGTGTTGTGTGAGGTGAGGTGAGCTGATGTAAGGTTATACTTATCACTATGAATTGATACTTCTATCAAGCAAACAAGAACCATTCTTACCACTACTGGGGGTCCAGTAACGGGTATAGTCACGCCTCCATTCTGGAAAGAAGAATCAGCATATGTTAAAAATGTCAAATTCTTGTTGTTCGCGATTTTGTCCTTTACATTGATTAGAACTTGGTACACTCGATACAAACAAATATTCTTTTTTAAGTTCTGGCAGTTATGTTTTGATTTGATTTGATGTGATGCGATATGTGATATGATTTATTGTGATGTGATGTGACGTGACGTGATCCTACGCAATGCTACGTTTTTCTAGCAGTGCTATGCTATCCTATGCTATGATATGCTATGCTATTCTATTCTATGTTGCGCTGTGCTATGCTATGCTTTGCTGTGCTGTGCTATGCTGTGTTGTGCTATGCTATGCTATATATGCTATGTGTTATGCTATTCTATGCTATGATATATGCTATGCTGTGTTACGCTATGCTATGCTGTGCTATGCTGTGTTACGTTATGCTATGCTGTGTTACGCTACGCTATGCTATGCTGCACTATGCTGTGTTATGCTATGCTATGCTGGGTTGTGCTATGCTATGCTGTGTTATGTTATGCTATGCTATGCTGTGTTGTACTATGCTATGTTGTTCTATACTATGCTATGCTATGCTATGCTATGCTATGTTATGCTATGCTATACTGTGTTGTACTATGCTATGCTATGCTATGCTGTACTGTGTTGTACTATGCTATGTTGTTCTGTACTATGCTATGCAATGCTATGCTATGCTATGCTATGCTGTGCTGTACTATGCTATGTTGTTCTGTACTATGCTATACTATGCTATGCTATGCTATGCTATCCTATGCTATGCTGTGCTGTACTATGCTATGTTGTTCTGTACTATGCTATACTATGCTATGCTATGCTATGCTATGCTATGCTATGCTATGCTATGCTATGCTATGCTATGCTATGCTATGCTATGCTATGCTATGCTATGCTATGCTATGCTATGCTATGCTATGCTATGCTATGCTATGCTATGCTATGCTATGCTATGCTATGCTATGCTATGCTATGCTATGCTATGCTATGCTATGCTATGCTATGCTATGCTATGCTATGCTATGCTATGCTATGCTATGCTATGCTATGCTATGCTATGCTATGCTATGCTATGCTATG
>JAODFW020508227.1:0-11906 GCA_027575235.2 Palythoa mutuki | reverse complement strand
ACCGCAATAAAAAAGAACAGTTTGTTGTGTCGAGTGTGTTTTCAAAATCCGTAGTCTCTGTGGGAAATAAATTAATAATCGTTTAAAGTAGATTTTGGCGCCCACAGTGAGATCGGTTAGTTCGGTGAGGTCGGTGAGTTCGGTGAGGTCGGTGAGTTCGGTGAGGTCGGTAAGTTCAGTGAGATCGGTGAGGTCGGTGAGTTTGGTGAGGGTCGGTGAGTTCGGTGAGTTTGGTGAGGTCGGTGAGTTCAGTGAGGTCGGTGAGTTCAGTGAGGTCGGTGAATTCGATGAGTTCGGTGAGGTCGGTGAGTTCGGTGAGTTCAATGAGGTCGGTGAGGTCGGTGAGTTCAGTGAGATCGTTGAGGTCGGTGAGTTCGGTGAGTTCAGTGAGGTCGGTGAGTTCGGTGAGGTCGGTGAGTTCGGTGAGTTCGGTGAGTTCAGTGAGATCGGTGAGGTCGGTGAGGTCAGTGAGTTCAGTGAGATCGGTGAGGTCGGTGAGTTCGGTGAGGTCGGTGAGTTCAGTGAGGTCGGTGAGTTCGGTGAGGTCGGTGAGTTCAGTGAGGTCGGTGAGTTCAGTGAGATCGTTGAGGTCGGTGAGTTCGGTGAGTTCGGTGAGGTCGGTGAGTTCAGTGAGATCGTTGAGGTCGGTGAGTTTGGTGAGTTCGGTGAGTTCAGTGAGGTCGGTGAGTTCAGTGACATCGTTGAGGTCGGTGAGTTCGGTGAGGTCGATGAGTTCAGTGAGGTCGGTGAGTTCAGTGAGGTCGGTGAGTTCGGTGAGGTCGGTGAGTTCGGTGAGGTTGGTGAGTTCAGTGAGATCGGTGAGGTCGGTGAGTTCGGTGAGGTCGGTGAGTTCGGTGAGTTCAGTGAGATCGTTGAGGTCGGTGAGGTCGGTGAGTTCAGTGAGGTCGGTGAGTTCGGTGAGGTCGGTGAGTTCGGTGAGGTCGGTGAGTTCGGTGAGGTCGGTGAGTTCGGTGAGGTCGGTGAGGTCGGTGAGTTCGGTGAGGTCGGTGAGTTCGGTGAGCTCGGTGAGTTCGGTGAGTTCGGTGAGTTCGGTGAGCTCGGTGAGTTCGGTGAGCTCGGTGAGCTCGGTGAGTTCGGTGAGTTCGGTGAGCTCGGTGAGCTCGGTGAGTTCGGTGAGCTCGGTGAGTTCGGTGAGTTCGGTGAGTTCGGTGAGCTCGGTGAGTTCGGTGAGGTCGGTGAGTTCGGTGAGCTCGGTGAGTTCGGTGAGTTCGGTTAGCTTGGTGAGTTCGGTGAGGTCGGTGAGGTCGGTGAGTTCGGTGAGTTCGGTGAGCTCGGTGAGTTCGGTGAGGTCGGTGAGTTCGGTGAGGTCGGTGAGTTCGGTGAGTTATTTGAGCTCCGTGAGGTCGGTGCGGTGAGGTCTGTGAGTGTGACCTCGGTGAGTTTGGTGAGTTCGTTTAGGTCGATAAGTTCTTTGAGCTCGGTGAATTTCGTGAGCTCGGTTTGTCACTAGGCATAGTGAATATGGGCGATTTCTGTGAATGAAGTTAGTTCAGAGCTAGCGGCAGCGAGGACCATCTGAGACATTAGTACATATTGGCGTCTAATAGTGCCACAGATGATTAGCTACCGAAAGACGAAACACCATAGAACAGTCTGAACAAAAATTTTCTGTTTAGCATAAACAAAGAACACAAACAATGATCGGCCAATAGCTGACCAGCTTTAAGCAAGTACGTACTGACTCTTAAACCTGTCCAGTTCAAAAATAATGTTAAGTTAAGAGCATTTCATGCAAAGCACACTGATATTTTCTCTTTTACATTAGCTGTGCTAACTCGTGGTCCAGTTGATTCTCAGCCCCAGGACCATCGCTGCGTCCTCTGGACTCAGTCTATACACGCCGATATCATTGATTGCAGCCTGGGGCGACGGGATGTCAGACCTATCGCTCTTGCTGCTCGATGCTTCTTTCAGGACTTCACCAAGCAGCACCGCCGAACCTGGCCGCAGGTTAAGCAAAATACAGGCTTCTTTTACTCTGAGAGAAAACATTAAAATGCAATAAAGTAAATATTAATAAATAAAAGGTATTAACAACAGAAAATTGCTTGAAATTCTAAAGTGCTAAGTGCACCAAAATTATTTATCTTTCACGGTTACCGTATACCTTGAGGGGTGTTTTGCGTCAAAACGATATAGCGCGTCTGTTTTAAGGGGTAGATACCTAAACCCATATATCAAATTAAAGCTTATAGAACGGAATTTTGAACTACACTAAAAATTTTTACGTTCTCTAAAAACGAGGGACAAAGTCGCCTTTCGAAAGTTATAAGTCCAAGCGATTATTGATATTTAATGATTTGATTCGTCCACCAGTTTCCAGACCAAAAATGCTAAAAAAACGTGTCTGCGTTTTTTCATATTCAATTTCGGAGAAAAGTTACGGCGCTTTTTCGAATTAGGGTTTAAAAAAAGTCTACCGACTGCGCAAAAATTGCTCTAATAAAGTTTCTCTAAAAATTAAAAAAATCGCAGACACGTTTTTGTTGTTCATATATTGAAGAAGCTACTGTGCAAATTTTAGGAGAAACAAACAAATTCCCTTTGACTTGGAAACCTCGAAAGGCGAATTTTACGCTCGTTTTTAGAGAACGTAAAAAATCTGAAAATTTATTTTATTTCAAAATTGTTAGTATGATTCAAAAGCCAGCTCAATAAGCTTTTATTTGATATGTAGGTTTAGGTATCTACAGTTTAAAACAGACGCACTGTATTGTTTTGACACAAAGTACACGGTAACCTTAAGTCCTCGATTTTCTGTGGCTCTTTGGTACATCGAAATTCTTTCATCTTGGTTCGCGACCGAGCTTAACAGGTCATGGGTCGAGTCCCGATTTGACGTCAAATGAAGAACACGAATTTTGCTATATACTTGTTTTTGTTGTAGCAAAACGAAAAACTTCACGAATGGTATTTCACTTCATACCATACCGTTTATGAAGAAGGTCGTTGTCAATTTGACGTCACTGTTAACTCTCCCGAGATTCCCTTTTTGACGCAGTCGCCATTCCATACTCGATTTCAGCGGGGCACAGAGAACGAGGATTTAATCAAATCAAAACTTTTTTGCATCAAATTACTCCAGAAAATATTAAGAGATTATTAACCGAGCGCGAGGTCTGTGTGGAAAAATATCAGACTGAGGTCTTGACAGTAGGACCGAGCGCAGCGAGATTCGTTCAAAAAAGACCGAGGTCTGATATTTTTACATACAGACTGAGCAAGCGATGTTAATAATTCGTTTTTTATGACTTTTTTTTACTTCCAATAATTTATCACATGCCTACGTCTACGGAAATCTTCGGAACTACCCGACAGTTTTCGGAAATCATCCGAAAGCTTCGGAAATGTGTAAAAACTATTTCTTAAGCACTTATGGATTTTTGAAGATCTAAATATCTTCGGAAATCTTTGGAAATTTTTGGAAGTACTTTAAAGTCAATTTATAAGCCATTTTGCTAACTTTTAATTTTAATTGAATCATTGAAGCGTTCAGGTCTCTAGTAGATTCGCTGCCTCATAAATAAATATTACATAAAATCGACATACAAAAATCAACAACACAATAATTATCAAACTATAACAACTCGATCGAACTTTGACCCTTAATCCCTGATTACTACCAATAATTTAATCAATAATATTTTCCACAATACGCCCTGACATTAATTTCAGAACTGAGTTAGGTGTTGTTTACATGATACTGGATCGAGATTCATTCCGGAACGAATATAAATTCGGTTACGTGTTTATATGAAAAAGTTTAAAACGAACTCGTACCGGAATGAAACGACAACAACAACCTTGGTAGCGTGAAAACCAACTTTTAAAAGTGTAGTGTGCACGCTCTTCTCGTCTCAGTACAATGGAAGTCTTGCTTCGCAGTCAATTTTGTACCGTTATCATCTCGTACATTCTTTACATGATACTGGAACGAATTGTTGTTGAATTTCATTCCGCCGGTGCGAGAACTGGGATGAGTTCATTCCGGAATGACTCATTCTGGTATAGAAAATTTTGAACTATCATAAAAACAAATGCAGCAATTTGTATGGAATTGGGAGGAACTCGTACCGGAATGAATCTTGATCCGGTATCATGTAAACACCGCCTTAATTTGCTAATATGATAGTTTAACTCACTGCTTGAAAAAGTTTTCTGGTTTCTGTGTGTATTCGCCAAACAGCACAAATAGGCTCTTAGTCATGTCAAACTGAAGCTGTGCTGCCCCACCTTCGTTGAAATGGCATTTCAGGATAACCTGAAACGGTAAAAATGCAGCAGTTTCTTCAACCGAATCTTTGCAATGAAAATTTCAAACTATCTTCAGAACTTTAACACACAATTTTTCAGGGACAAAACATGTTCAGCGATCATTTTAACCCCTTAAGCCGCAAGCACGATAAATGATGTGTTGGTAAATTCTCCCAACTGAGCTCCATATTTTCTGTATAAGCAGTTTGGGAGAATTTGGCTTTTCAACTTCAGTTTATTCCACTTGATCAATTTCTTATTTCTCATTACCAGTTATATTGTTTTGTTATGAGTTATGTAAGGAGAGGTTAGATGTTGATAAATTGCTCTGGACTGAAAGGGTTAAGCCAGCTACACAAATGCCAGGTTTGCCATACACATACATTATTTGTTGGGTTAGCGGAGCATGATTTCTGTCTTCTGTCATCTAGCAATGTGATCACGTGATAAATACTGCCCTGTGATTGGTCGAACCAAGTTCTAGTCCCGATTATATGTCCGAATCGGCCCCAGATAAACCGATAATTTGGCGGCTGAGGTTTTTGGATCAAACATGCACAATCTTTGTCCACGACAAAAATTTTGTCAGGAACTGTAACACACAAGCCGATTTTGTCTGAGACAAAACATCCGGATACTGCTCGGTTTGTTATAGACATTTCCTTGCCGTCTTTCACTCTTTACAGGCATTAAGGATTAAAAAAAATTAAAATCTGATTTTAATTTTTTTTAATCCTTAGTGCGTGTAAAGATTGAAAGACGGCAAGGAAATGTCTATAACAAGCCCAGCACTATTATCAAACTCGTTTATTGCTTCAACTAAAATTTTAAGATTTACTGTAAAGACTGCTCAAAAAACAATGAAGGTAATTCGCCTCTAAATTCAGCCATGCCATACATGTGTATCGCAAGGCCTTTCAGTTTCCAATACCTTGTTTTATTTAGTTTTTTCTTCAATAAAAACCGCTCACAGAAATAAGAACAAATTAAAAACAAATTGAGGTGAAGTCGCCAAAAAATTAAGAGCAATAAACCTCGGCAATAATTTACTGGTCCTTTAAAAAAATCGTTTAAACCATGATGATGATGATGACCATGATAATGATAGTGGTGTTGATGATATTGATCATTTCAGTAGGAGTAGGTTGTTTTATTTCGCCTCAAAGTTCTCTCTATAGAAGTAGGAATGATTCAAATGTATCAACTAATGAAGCATTTCTAGCTTGGTCAGGAAAATTATTCCATTTTGGAATCGTAAGCTTGCAGTAAGAAAGATGATCTATAGCAGTTTTTTGCCGGTTTGCTCTGATGCTCCTGATACAGTTCTGGCTATTCGTTCTCCCATCCTTGGTTATGCACGTAGGTAGTGATATATCAATCTCAATCTGATAATTGGTGGGTTTTTCTCCCTCCAAAAGGTCGACACCAGCTTATAACTACAGACCATGATGCTGTGCAGCGAGTCATATACAGACCGTATAATGGCTGCAAAGGGCGTCTTTACATGCTGTCGGTACAGTTTCGTTGAGCAAAGTAAGGTCAGTAGCAGTTACAGAAAAACGTTCTACAAACTGACAATAGGAAGTTCAAGAAATGAGGACGGTGACGACAAAGAACAATAGCAAACACAATTATAACCACACGTTGAAATGCATCGAGCTGAGCACCAACACATTGTTGTCGCTAGATACAGAACGTGAAAAGATCTTTTTTGGAGTCCTTGGTACAATGAGTACGTGATAACAAAAATATTCTCACTATTTGTTTACCTTCAAGCAAGAAATTTTTTTCTGTTCACAAAGCTGAACGCGAAGAAAACAAAACTTTAATGACCCATAGAAAGAGGAATAGAGCAAAAAAGAAATATATTTTTTTCTAAGCCGTCATCGTTAACATTATTGGTGCTTTTACAAGCCCAAAAGGCATGACCCTAACCTCGCTTCCCTAAGAAATGGAGACAGGAAGATGTAAAGAAAAAGATGCATGTTCTCGTCTATATTCAAATTTTGAACTCCCACATCTCTAGAGAATTAATTTAGTATGATCGAATGGACATTTATTTTTTGCTGGAAATCAAGGCGAGACAATCCAGACTTTCCCCACACACTTGCTTTGTTTTCCAGACTTTCTGGTATATTTTCCTGAATTTTTTTGGATTTTCAGACTTTTTCTAGTTTCCCACACACTGAACGAACCCTGAAGAGAAACAAACCTCTTTGTAAATGAATTTGTCCAGCACATCTGCTACTCTCCTCCACAAGTTAGAAAACACGCCATGCGACAGGCTGCTCTCCAGATATTGGAGTTTATCCTTGAGAAAGAGCATCATATCACACGCTGAAGATGACAAAGCCATTATGACAAGCTCCTTTGGGGGCGGTAAATTGTGCCATCTGCAAAAAAGAATTTCGAAAACCAATGATTCGAAAGAACGCAAAACTCGGTCTAATAAGAAGAACTTTCTGTTCAGGTATATAATTAGAGACGTTTAGATCCGAGTTTGAGTACGAGTATGAGTAGAAGATTTTAAGAGGGCACGCACATTTACCACCAAGCTCATGGTTGAGAGGACTTTTGCTAGAAATCTTGTCCTCTCGACAAGTTTGCTTGTACAAGTGCAGACACTCTTAAAATCTTATACTCATACTCGTACTCGGATCTAAACGTCTCTATTAATATACTGCACAAGCCGATTGATTGATGGCTAAAATACTCATTTATATTTATTTTACATTTTCGAAAAATTGTAATACAGTAAGTATTAGCAATCTGGGTGTAGTTGGCTTGAAACCTGTTCAGAAGAACACTTAAGTCCACTCAGCATTTGCAAAGTACCTCAGAAATAACACGACATATTTGAAGTCCTTTCTAAGCGTTTTGGGTACATCACCAGCCAAACCCAACCTATGACTACAATCAGTTCGGTTAGGGTTTTAATCTTGAGACTTGAAAATACCAGATCTTGTCATTCCATGGAATTTTTACTTTTTTCTCATTAGCCACTTTAGAAACGAGTTTGGGTCGGGGAAGAATTTAGGACCGCAAAGGTGCTTGGAATTGTTACTAGGGACAGAGTAAAAATGATTATTTGCGGACAGAGGAAGATATTTTAGGAGCAAAGCGAAAGAAAAGCCTGAAAAAAATTCAGGCCTCAACGGTACTGGAACCTGTGACCTCTGCGATACCAGAAGAGTGCTCAACCAACTGAGCTATGACGACACATCTATTGCAAGTAGGTCAATTTTAGTGGGTCCATCAATGCCAGTTTTGGTTGTACAATAATTATTATGATTTGTACCGTGGTTATATGCAATAACGTTATGATACGACCTTTGCGGTTATGAACCGAATTTAAGGAATTGCGAAAGAGAAGGCTGAAAACTGCCATAAAAGCGAAGTTTCTGTACTTTCAATGCCACAAAAAGCTATTCAAAATAAGCTACCTTTCCTTTTTGTACGCTTTGCTCTTCGTTTTAAAGTCTTGTAATATATTCTCAACCAACACAGATGACATGTGCTCTTTCATCTCCTCCAACACACAAACTGGTTTATGAAAGAATAATGTGCCCGCTAAATTTTCTGCTTTTTCTTGTTCAGCGGTATCGTCATTTTCACTGAAGCGGTCGTCTTGTTTGCTAGCCTCGTCAAGACATTTCTCGCTGTCTTGTTGCATTTGGTACTCTTGTAGCTGAAGAAAAAACTGAAAGAAGGAAATAATAATAAATTAATTAATTTCTGCTACATAATATCATAACTAGAGGTTCTTTTCAGAGGTTCAGGAGTGCTGTGTAGTTACAAACAGGAAGTACAGCATAAGGTAAAGGCCATTACAAGTCATAAGAATGAAACCTAAACTAATTCACAGTGGCCAATATAAGTCATAATAGACTTTTATTACGTTTGCATGCGGGGATCGCTGCAGAATGCGTGCGGGCAGCCAAGATCTACAGCCTCTAAATTTTTGAAAGGTATTATCAATACCTTATGTTGTGTACCAAACGTTTAGTTTTTGCTGCAATGTAACTGCGGATGTGACAATTAGTTGGTCAAAGAAAATGACAACTACAGTTATGACTTTGACTAGGTAGCTTTCACCCTATCCCCCGAGATAACCCTTACCCTTAACATAGTGCATGTGAACAGCCTCTTGGGTGAAACAGCTGTCCCCTGCAGCTACCACTCAGTTTACTGTACTTAAGGAAAATGTGCGGGGCGATGTCCGCTACTTTCGTACCCATTAGTAGTGGTTACAAGGCACCATGACTGCGGATGTGCAGGACTCGTGATTTTAAATATGATTATGATTTTGACTACTAGTTTAATTGTATGGAACTATCATTACCACTGTAACTATCAACATAACTATAATTTATGATAACAATGACTATGGCTATATACAGTACATGACCTATGAATATGAGAAAGGCAACATATTGCTACAGGTGACTGATAGTAAGGGCCCGTTTATATGGAAAAAGTTGTCCCAGGACAAAGGGATATCTCACCGAACCGAGTTACTCGGGGCGAGACAACTTTTTATACATTTCTCTGTAAAACGCAGTCGGGATGAAGGGTTGTCTTGGGTGGCAGAGATAACTCGCCTAGCCGAGGTGAGTTATCCCTTCAACCCAAGATAACTTCCTTCAAATAAACAGTTTGTCCCTTCTGCCCAGAACAACTCGGGTCTGGAAGCCATTTTAATACAGTGGTTATGCTCAAAATGTTCCACGCTCTAATTGCTCGTACCGCGTCAGGTATATTCCATATAAACACAGGACAAAGTTGTCCCAAGTTCCAAAAACTCATATAAGCTGCAGGTCTAGTTGTTCCGGCTAGGGACAACCCTTTTACCCGGGATCATATAAACAGGGCCTAACTTGACTATGATCTAGTGACTATATGACAACAATGACAATGACTGTTACTGTGACTTTGACTGTGACTTTAATAGTGACTTTAACTGTGACTTTATCTGTGACTTTGACTGTGGCTGACTGTGACTGTGGCTGTAACTGTAGCTGTGACTATAGTTGTGACTGTGGATGTGGCTATGGCTGTGACTATGACTGTGGCTATAACCGTGGCAGTGGCTGTGACTGTGGTTGTGGCTGTGGCTATGACTATAACTGTGGCTGTGACTACGGCACTGACTGTGACTTTGACTGTGACTTTAACTGTGACCATGCCTGCGACTGTGGGTGTGACTTTAACTGTGAATGCGAGTCTGTATTTGACTGTAACTGTGAATGCGGCTGTGGCTGTGGCGATAACAATGACTATGACTACGGTATGATAATAATTGTGGCTATCTAACAAAAATTACTACGACCATCAATACATACTGCCTGATCTGCCCATTCTTGTAATATCTGTACAATGAATGAAGAAGCATTAATAATGGAGCAATATTCCTGTGTCACTGGGTTTTTGGACCTCATCTCAGCTTCCAGCTGTAACTTGTTGATAAAGTGTTCAAGTAGCTCAAGTTGTACCCCAAGAAACTTCAACTGATGCATTCTCTCTTGTAAGCTGCGGTAGCGATCTAGTCAGTGAGAAGAGGTGATGTGAGCCATTATCTTGTAAGAGAAAGATTCCAACAATACACATAGTTTCATTTGGGATTTCTAGACTTTTTTCCAAACTTTGACGCTTGAGTAAAGACGTGTGGACTCGCGCCTATGCTTAATGTACAAGCTCGCATACAATCTAATACCATTATCCCACAAGGACCAGCTACATCCCCCAAGGAGGAGATCACGTCATGTGCACGAACTGTCTTTTCCACCTCCATCATGCAGTACTACTTCCCATCGTTTGTCATTCTTTCCCCGAACAATATCACAATGGAACAGTCTCCCGAATCATTTATTTTATCACTGTAATTCCGTCAATCAATTTCGCACCCGTGTGTCTGTTTTAATTAAACCATATGCCTGTAAACCTGATTTAATTGTTTTACTTTGCCTGACCATTCCAGCTGAAAATCCTCCATGGGAGGGGTAGCTGTATTGGAAAATAAATAAATAAAAAATTGCGAGACAACCCATGTTACACTGTGCAGTTCTCCAGCAACTCGTCTCGCAAAGGCATTGGAAGACAAGTGCTGAGAAAATTGCTCAGTGTAACAGGGCTTTTAGTAACGCATAGTCATACATAATTTCTTCAATTCAGCCGGTTATACCCCAAAATAACACATTCTCCTTCCAAATGATACAATTGTATCTGGTTCTCCTAGGGTAAAAAACAACAATAGACCCCATGCAACCTCGTTTTTTGAAAATCCGAGCAGTGTTTTCTAATAAATGGATTTCTTTCCTTAAAGAAAGAACCACAGCTTGAATAACCCAGCCGGCTTGCCGGTACTGCATTCAGTAACTGGTATTGGCCAGTCCTGGGGTCTACACACTCACACTGTATAAAACTAGTTGAAATTTTCGAAAGCTAATAAATGTTAGGAAAAACAAATTCAAATATGCTTAAAAACAAAAGTTAAAATTGCTGAAAACTTGCCGGGCAACTTTTATTTGTTGGTGCAACACCTGATCTCTAATTTCAATTTATTACTACACACCTGTTTTCCAATTAATTTTAAGAAAAGAAAATTAAGTGTAATTAAAAAACAATTCAAAAAAGTTGTGGCTGTTTGAAATTGCCCTGAGTAAGGATGCCAGTGACTTTTTTCATTTTCTTAAAAGTTTTTTTTAAGGTTTCTCTCGCCTCATTAAAGGTGAATATCATCCTGTTCTTCACTTTTGCTTGTAACCCTTTTTTATAAAGTATTCTTACCTTCTTGCGCAATGGATTTTGCACAGAAAAAGGCGAAAATCGTTGCCAACAAATAAAACTTCATTTTGGTCTTTCTTCAAACAGACCTAATAAAAAAATTAAATTGACATTCTTTCACATAATTCATTTTAGAAATAACAATTTATGAGTGGATCACAAAATTTCTGCAGTTCTGTATTTCTTCTTTCTTTATTTACTTGATTCGCATACTATATCAGCAGCTTGGCGGAGCGGAGTGACTAGTACTGTATTCTAGTAAACAAGACATTTTTTGATGTTATTGGATGACGGCAAGCGTTGCATTGCAACATTTTGTTTTTCATTAATTTAAAATCACAGTCAATCTGACATAGCAGTGTGATTAATTCCTAGATTGCATTATTTAGAACTCTAACACATCTGTTTTTTTTTTTAACTTTTTTTTAATAAACCGGCTCCTTGATAAATAGACATGTTACTTTTTTCCTTTTCTTGTTGTGTGTGATTACAAAATATAAAAAAGTGGAACTTTGTGTCTTACAATTTTGGTCTGAAGTCATATATTGGGACTTCAAATCAAACTCGCCCTACGTGCTCGTTTAATTTTGAAATCACGCGTATGACCAAATTTCATTCCACTAAGTTCAATAACTATTATCAAACAGTCTTTAAAATTAAATATATTTCGGTTATTGGAGTTTAGGTTACCGTATACCTTCAGGGGTGTTTTGCGTCAAAACGATACAGTGCATCTGTTTAAAACCGTAGATACCTAAACCCATGTATCACCCGTAAATGTAATACCAACCGTAAATGTAATACCAATCAACCGTAAATGTAATACCAACCGTAAATGTAATACCAAT
>JAODFW020507216.1:0-11906 GCA_027575235.2 Palythoa mutuki | reverse complement strand
ACAAGTCTATAATAGCACTGGGGTGTAAGGTACTTGGTGTAAGTAAAACTTTCAAGTAAACTTTTTTATTCAAAAATACTATGCTCTTGCCATTCTCTTTTGTCTGAGCAGTAAAATTTTGACAATAAGGTTTTTTTCGTTGCAAAAAATATCTTACAAGCAAAAAAATGTCTTGAATGTATAATTTTTTACACCACAAATGTTTTAATTTTGATGAATTATAGACTAACTTATATGGTTAGAACATTTTTTAAAAAATCTCTAAAATATTTTCAATCAAGCGCTCATAACCAGTAGAGTGTTTGGTACTTTGTATATAGTCAGGGATTAGTACAACAACGTCTAACACAGCTATAGAAACATGAAATACTTTAACATATCACATGGCAATCAACCTTGGCATCCATAAAAACTAATAATATTTAAAAATAATATTCAATATCATTGATAGTACTGTTAGTTTTGATATAATTATAATAGAAATGGAACTAGCTGTGTGAAAAAGTGAAATTTTTAAGTATTTTCTGCTGGTCCTTGCAATTAATTTATAGTAAACTTCACAAGTTCAAAAATGTACCATTCAATTTGTATCCCAATAACAGGGCTGGAAATTAACATGCGCTAGCCAGTGGTCACTAACTTTTGCCTTGGATGAGCAGAAATGATGAAAAGGTCACCCAACTGGAGGCTAAAAAATAAATTATATATATATAAAAGTAAATTATATATTTTACAAACAATTTAAGGAAAGCCATAATGGTGGAACAATGGGTTTTATTGTAAATATAAATATAGTTATATATGGATTAGAATCAGTAAATATTTATAGCTCTTCCCTTTTTTTAAACTTTTTACAAATAATATCCGATTTCGTAATTTATTGTTGAAAAGCCCTGAGAACATGCCAGTTTGAGCTAATATGGCACCACATTAACCAACAAGTTAGTCGGATCATTACTCTGTCTGTAAGTTTAACTTCATGTAAATTGTATTGCATAGAAACCTGTAAAAAACTGTCTTTCTAATCTTAATTAAAAAGTTTGTAAACTATTTGTGTCATAGACTCTTACTGCAGCCTAAGTTTCATTTTATTTTGGGCTAGTAAAATCTCAGTTGGGTGAGTGATTTCCTGATGTTACATGCCCAACTTGCAAGTAGTTAGAAGAAAATTAGTTTTCAGCCCTGCAATAAGGGTAGAAAAAATATTGTTCATCTAAAGAACTTGATATTGTATATCAGTGTTTTCTTTAATTTTAGCTTAATTGCTTATCAAGCAAAACTGAAATTCTCTTAAATGAAGGAAGAAATAAATGTTTGACACAACATACCATATAGTAAATATTAAAAACACTTTACATTTACTATTTCAGATGGCCAAACTAACTTTCTCAGGTTAAGGTTTGGCAAGCAAAAATGTAGGATTCTTTAAACCTTTCAGCCCCAGGTAATTTATCAACATCTAATTATTTCTCCTTAAATAACTCAAACAAAATAAGGAAATAAGGAATTGATCAAATTGAATGAGATACGGAAGTTAAAAAGCCAAATTCTCCCAAACTGCTTATATAAAAAGTATGGAGGTCAGTTGGGAGAATTTACCAACACGTCATTTGTCGAGCTTCGGGCTTAAAAGGTTAAGAAATTTGTAATGATAATTGAACTGAGTGGAGTGAAATTTGGTCCAAAACCATGTGTGTGATTTCAAAATCAGACAAGCACATAATGCAAGTTCAATTTGAAGTCACAAATACGATTTCAGACCAAAATTGCATGACAATAAGTTTAATAGTTCAATTACCACTTTAATATATCCATATTGAAATCACAGTCAATCTGTACAATTTGATTGGCTCACTACAGCGTGATTAATTCCTAAAAAAATATTGCACCATTTTGAACTTTTAATCATATTTTTTTCTTTTTTTTGAAAGCCTTGATAAAAATATATTTGACAAATAGATTCCATGTTTGTATGCATCTGTTCCGTTATAGATAACAGATGACATTAAACTGTTGTAAGAACAAAAAAGTGGCACACGGGTCGATAGCTGAGTGTGTCACTGATGTTCTTACCACAGTTTGACATCATCTGTTATCTATAACTGAACAGACACACAAAAACATAGAATCTTTTTGTTTTATATAATAAAAGATTAAAAATTTTATAATGGTGACGTCAAGCATGCGTCTGTCCTCTAATAGATCATAGGCGAGAACCAAAGTTGTGTGATTTTGAAATAGATGTGCAATTTTTTATCAAGCAAATAAATTTTTCAGACATTGGCAGGGAATAAACTAGACTAACTTTCAGGGATGGAAGGTTTGGAAAAAAATATGGGTTCCTGTAAATAGTTTTTAGTCTACATAGTTTGCAGTCTTGTGATGACAAGGAAAAATTGAAAATACTGGTGCCATGTTTGGTGGAGTGCAAGGTGAAAAGACTGAGGCGAAGAGCAAAATATTGACCTTGAGGGAGGAGGGGAGAGTTTTTCATTTCATCCAACCAATAATTATTACTTTCTTCTCCCCAATTTTTCCTCTCAAACTTGTCATTCTGATGTTTTCCACATAAGATGGCCAGCAACATGGACTAATGGTTCTTGTTCATGTTTAGCTGTTTCAACAATGTTCAACCTCCACTTAATACAGATATTCGAAAATTGGGATTTATAATTGCTTTCTGTGAAGTTATGTAGATGTATGTACCTTTAAAATAAATGTTATAGAAGAGAAGGAAAATGTAAGGTGAATCAGTTGCTAAGTTGCTGTTTTCCACAAATTGTCTGTACTATAAAGAATTTTGAAACAAAACTCCACAATAGGTAAATGCAGAAGTTCCAACCCTCCCAATCTGACCAAAAACCACCCATTTTGACAATCATTTCTGGCCTCCTGTTGTCCCCAAATAATCTCTCATTTTCTTTGTTTTCCTCCGATATAAAAGGAAAAAAATATTTCTGCCTAATATTTTCTTGAATACATACAATAATTAAAAGCAAACTGCAACATTTGCAGTGGAGGTCCGGCTCCAGCTATATATTTCCACTGGCTGTTGAATACATGTACAAGTATTAAAAATAAACCATGAAGGTAGAACCACAATGACAAATCTTGGCACTTGAACCATTATCTACATTCCTAATTACCATAATCACAAAAGAGCTCTACAAATCATTAGAATGAATAGCTTTAGTCCATATAAGGAAAGTATTTCTCTTTCCACTCCAATTCACTGTCATTCTGTTCATTACAAGAGAAATCCATTCCTTTGGGTTTTTTTTTTTTTGCATTATATCTTCTATATTTTGACTTGATTTACTGGTATTGGCCGGTTAATTTTGGGAATTTTTTTCAATGAATATGACCTCAAAATTTAGGAAAAGGCATGTTAGAGACCAAGATTTTAACAATTTTTCCAGGCCGCTGGGGTAAATGTTTCCAGGTCCCCCTAAAATGGCACGAGAAACATCTATTTTCTCATTATCAAGGTTTGCATTTGGAATCTCTTTAAATGGCAAATTGAAATGATATTAAATATTTTAATATATCTCTTTTTTCATTTTCTTGTATGAACAGATCTCTAAAAGCAACATTCTGCACTTCCCAACAAAGTCATGAAATGAAAATCAACCAAATTGTTTGAGCACAGTCTCTAAAACAAATAAGTACAACTGAATGCAAACTTTATAAAAAATGTTTATTTTGAGTTCATGTTGCGCCACTTATCTTTGAGATCGACAGAAGTTCTTCCATTGAAGTCATAATGCTTCAAAATTTCTGACCAGTTTCCAACGCCAAACATCGCAACTCCTTCCTGAAGAAATTCTATTTCTTCTTCATTCCAAAATTTTCTCTTCTTTTTCTTCGGCAGTTTTGCAATCAGGACTTTGTTCTTTATTTCAGGCAGTACTGTGAATGCAAACAACAAGAGATAACATGTATATCAGGCCCTATGCAGGATTGTTTGTTACGGGGAATGGGGATTGTGAACAAGTGCCAAAAGCAAGTTTAAACATTTTAGGGCATGTTCCCTGCAGTGAATACAGTAAAAAGCCACAAGCAAAAACCTAAGATTTAAGAACCTGTTGGGCTAAAATTCAGTTCTCATTTAATGAATTCCAAAACATTTCTATATAAGAATTTCTTTAGTCCAAAATTTGGAGGTTCTAATCTTCAAAAATTGTTTTTAATTAATCTTTCAAATATTTACTCTAAGAGAAATGATAATTTATATGCTCACTCTAATTGCAATGTCATTGTAATTTACATCGTGAGCATAAATCTTGGTATAGTCATATTTACATATTAAGCATTTATGATATTGCAAATTTAAGGTTGTTTCAAGATCACTGAAATTCTCCTTGCAACACCATAAATTTTTCTCCAAAAAAAATAAGAACCAGTTAGGAACCAAGATAGCCTTAATTTAAGTTAACCACCAATTATTTATGTAAGAACCTGTTTAGTGTAACCATGGAAAATCCAGATTATCACTCACATGTTTAAAGTGTATTTGAAATTTGGGCTGTATGAAAACACAAAATCTAGACAATTTTTGTCCAGCCATTTGAAAGAGATGAAATGTTAAACAAAACATTTAAAGTGTTTAAATTTTTCTTTCTGAGCCGTAAAAAGAACTAAAAAAGTTAAACATATGAAGACAGCCAATGGGGTCACAAAAACGTTCTTAAAATGGCCGCACAGTTTAACAGAAGGAATGGAGGTAAGACTGCTTTCTTTTGTCACTGTTCCCTTGAACATTCTTGCATTTCTGAGTTTCCAGGGAAGGGATCTAAATACAAACCTATTTTGCTTGGGAAATGGCTTAGAAGTACACTGTAAACACTGAATGATATAAATTCGAAATCAAAACAGTTTCAAATTTACTGCACCAACAGTGATGTCACAAGTTTTTATTTCTGACAATTTTCCCGACTGCTCCACGATTATAAAGACTAAAAACAGTGATTTTAACATCCCAATATCTCCACAATGCTTCATACAATTAGTTTGAAACGTTAGAATCAATAAATCATGTTCCATTTTTATAAATCTTATGTGTTACAAAGACTACAAAGTTATAATTTCATAATTTTGGAAGTTAAAGAGATGAAATAACTTAAATTATATTTTCTTCATCCCAATATCTCTATTGTGTTCAGAAAATATATCAATTAAGCAGTTGGTTTTGGTTGTCCAAAAGACACCTAATCTGTTATTCTTGGTTGCCTTACAAAGACTTCAGTCATTTCTGACAACCAGACAGCCATAAAAGTCAAGCTCTGTCTTATGAGTCTTGTGACTCGTGACTTAAAGTGCCTATGACATAAAAATTTGCTAAAATATGCCCATTCAAAAATGGTGTTTACAGCATTTTAACTCCATACTTCCTTCCACAGATATTTTGATTTTCCTGATATGCAAATTAAATTAGCACAGTTGTGACATCAAGTGGTTTTCAGAGCTTTAGTAAAAGAAGTCATATCTCACCCATTTCTGGGCAAATACCAGTCAAACTTGGTGAAGTAGTAGCATGTAGCCTAAGGTAAACATGTTTATTTTAGTGTATTTAGGTCCATGGCACCAGACACCAAAACTCTGAACACCACTTGACATCACAACTGTGAAAACCAAAATATCTTTGGAAGGAAGTATGGAGTTAAAATGCCGTAAAAGCTATTTTTCCTCATTTTTGAATGGCTGTGCTTTAGTTCAATAGAATTTTTCGTCTCATAGGCACTTTAAAATTCTAGATGGAACACTGGATCTATCTCAGTAGAGACTAACCAATTTTTTTGTGGCGACTGTTAACCTCATCTTCATCTGACCACTCCAGTTCTTCAGCGTCTGGTTGATGGGCATTCCATCGTAAACGAGACATTTTTCTGGTTAATGTACAACAAATAGAATTTTCATAAGTCAGATTGAAGTTATGTTGCTTTGCCACAAAATCTCAGCAAAGTGCAATAACCACAATTCAATATTGACAATAAGTTTACAGTCTTTATCTTGAAACTAAGCTAAAACTAAATTCATTTATGAGCCCAGGTGGCCCATTGGAGCCAGTGCTTATCACTGATTTCTGTAGTGTTAAGCGAATTAGATTCATTGAATTCCCCTGGACCCTGCCTGGATGGGGAAATTAATCCCTTGCAGATTAGCCCCCAGGGCCCGGTTGTTCAAACATCGATTAGCCTAATCCTGGATTAGTGAAAAATTGAACAGCAGAATTTTGAGGACCTGCATATGAAAGTTAATTTTTTTTCTTGACAGAGTTACTATGTATTAATAAACCTTTTGTCAGGTGAAGTTTGAGTTTAAACTATCAGCCATAATGCACTGCAACAAAATAGCCGGTTAAATTTTAACCCAGGATTAGAGCTAATTGGCTTTTGAACAACCGGCCCCAGAAGAAGCTGGTACTCATTTTATCAACCTCATAAGGATAGAAGGCTGAGTCACCTTTGGTACAAAAGAAGGTCACACAAATGTTAAACACTTGGGTGTCCCAGTTGAAACAGTTAATAAACATATTAAAAAAGAAAAAAGCATGAGAGTTGTTGAGAGCTAAAAATCAAGACCTTGTCCTTTTTTATGACTGTCAACTCTTATCCTATCTCACTAGCTCTGCCCAACGCATGGTATCACAAGTCTTTGAAGTTAAATACTTTCACAGGTCTTTTGGTTCACTGCAGCTGGTGCTTATCTCGGGTTTCTGTGGTGTTTTACAAGCTTGCTTAAAAGTAACAAAAGAGTGTTTGTCTCTCTTTGGGTGGGACACTATTCTCAGTGAGAGAGGGTACTTGACTAGGCAGGGATTTACACCCATAACATTTTGGTTAGAATATAGAGATCTTAACACTACACCAGCCATGCTACCATCAATAGATATTATAATAGTGCATACTTTATAAATTAAAATGGTTCAGAAAAATCTGAAACAAACCTTGTCGGGGCTGAGGGAGGAAGCTCTTTGTCATCAGTGTCAGATGATTCTTCAGTTTCTGCTATTGCTGTTTTATTCTCATTTTCTTTGCTCCATTTTCTTTTTCAGGTGATTAATAATATTGGTTACTTTATGTACTAGTTCTTTGTACTTTAAGAGGGTATTAATGTTGAGATTTTGGTGGATAATGAAAGAACTGGGAAGGAGATTTGAGGAGGGAAAAAATGTTGAGGTCAGGCACCAAACTGTCCCTTTTCACCAAGCAAGCAGGTTTAATTTAGGATATATAGCTAGGAGTTCATCTATCTATTAAAAAAATTATTTTATCAACTTCAAAATTAATTTTTAAATTTCACTAAACTTAATTTTCCCTTAAAAATTCAAATGTTAGCACTGACTCTGGTTTATGCAGTGTTAAGTAGATGAAAATCATTGACTCTGCCTGGATGGGGAAATTAATCCATAGCAGGTTACCCCTCAGCAGAAGCTGGTACTCATTTTACTGGCCTTGTAATGATGGAAAGCTGAGTCAATTTTGGTAGAAACTAAGATCACACCAACATTTAGCACTTTGCTGAGCCAAGATCAATTATATTTGAACCAAGGAGTTTTTCGTCAGACTATATGCAGAGATCTTACCACTACACCAAGCATGCTGCCATCAACTGATGGTATACTGCATACTAGAAAATTAAAATGGTTCAGAAAACTTTGAAACAAACCTTGTTGGCGATGAGGCTAGAATCTCTTCGTCATTATTGTCAGATGATTCTTCAGTTTCTGCTATTGCTTCTTTATTCTCATTTTCTTTGCTCCATTTTCTTTGTAATAAAAATTATATTGGTCATTTTATGAGCTAAGTTCTTTGTATTTTAAGGTTACTGTATACCTTCAGGGGTGTTTTGCATCAAATCGCTACAGCGCATCTGTTTTAAACCGTAAAATAGATACCTAAACCTATATATCAAATTAAAGCTTATAGAGCGGGCTTTCGCACTATATTGAAAATTTTGAATTAAAATGAATCTTTAGATTTTTTACGTTCTCTAGAGAAAAGCGATAAAATCGCCTTTCGAAAGTTACAAGTCCCAGCCATTATTGATATTTAATGATTTAATCAATCCACCAGTTTCCATACCAACAGTGCTAAAAAAACGTGTCTGCGTTTTTTCATATTCAATTGCAAAGAAAAGTTATGACACTTTTTCGAATAAGGGTTAAAAAAAAGTCTAGAGACCGTACAAAACTTGCTCTAAAACAAAAAGTTTTTCGAAAAACAAAAAACACAGACAAGTTTTTGTTCTTCACATATTGAAGAAGCTACTGCGAAAATTTTATGGAAAACGAACAAATCCCTGTGACTTGGAACTCCCTAAAGGCGATTTTGTCGCTCGTTTTTAGAGAGCGTAAAAAAATTTAAAATTAATTTTTGATTAAGTTTTTATTATAGTTCGAAAGCCAGCTCTATAAGCTTTAATTTGATATATGAGTTAAGGTATCTACGGTTTAAGACAAATGCACTGTATCGAGGGTTATACGAGATGTCCAGTCATATGGAAACGAATAAACTTGTGGCCACCCCTCTATTTGTCAGTGCTCCGTTTTACGGGTATTTAAAGCTAAAGCTACATGGATCAGAGGGAAGTCGAAACAGACATTGGTGTCCGACTGTCAATCGAACTGGGGACCTCTAGCACACAAGGCAGGGCACTTACCACCTGTGCTACGGCTGGATAGAGAAGTTTCGTGACAAAACATTAGGTAAGCATTTCTTCCAGCTTGTTACAAAATTTAGAGAGAAAATTAAGGGCTTTTTTCGAAAAGGAGCGACTTTTAGGGTTAGACAGCAGAAAAATATGACTATTTTTAGGGTTTATTTCAAAAACGGGCGAGAACGTATCTTTCTTTTACTGATGTTTAAACAGAATGAAAACTAGTCAATGAAAATAACACGCGTTAAGACTAGAAAGAGATTCCATCAAACATTAAAGAAATGAAGCCACTGGCATTCATCGCAAAACGGAAAAAAGGCATTTTAGGGGAAAACGCGAAAAATGCTGCGAAAGAGGAGCTATTTTCAGTTTAGGTATCCTGCTGATGAACAGTAACTTTTTTGCTATTTTTTTTTTTGCGACGACATATATAGTTTATGTCTGTTTACATATCAATTTAAGAGTAAGCAAATATCACCAGGGACTTTAAGAAATTATAGGGTCACAAGATGGTCTGCATTGGGGTAGGGTGAGGCGGCTGTTTGTTGTGGTTTATTAATTTCCCATGCGCGATTGCTGAATCAACATAAAAACTATATTCTCAAAACCGACTAATTACAGCACAGCTACTAATGCTTTATTGGCTGAAACAATATAAAGCGATAAAATGCTAGCTTACAAATATTACGAACCTGATAATGTTCCCAACGTGAGGGTAAAAAGCGGCAAATAAGACACAGATACCAATCAATATAATGTTGAAGACAAATACATGCTTAAATCTGCAACAAAGGAAAATGTCATTTTGTTAATATTATTACTTTTAATTAGGAAAAAAAATGTTAACTTTAAGCACTGATTGACTGAAGTAATATAATCTTGTTCATACGGCGGCATGGTTGGCGCAGTGGTAAGATCTCTGTCTTCTAACCACAAAGTCCCGGGTTCTATCCCCGGCTCAACCGAGTGTTGAACATTATTTTGTGTGACCTTCTTTTCCACCAAAGTTGACTCAGCTTTCCATCCTCCCGAGGTCGGTAAAATGAGTACCAGCTTCTGCTGGCGGCTAACCTGCGACGGATTAGTTTTCCGTCCAGGAGGAGTCAATGACTCTCATCCGCTCAACATTACAGAAACCGGAGATAAGCACCGCTGCAATGGGCCACTTAGGCTCGTCAAAAGGATTTAGCTTAGATTTTAGCTAGCTCAAACACTTACCAGAAAGAAATAAGGAAGATAATAACCAACGCCTGCCGTAGTGAGCGCCGCTGTCCATAAAACGAACGCGTAGTTTTTCATAACAGTTAAATCTAACAGAATACACTTCTTATTTGGTATTTCCGAAGCCTCTGTTTTGAATGGCTCTTCTAGGACAATTCTTCCACGGCTGCTTGATTTATAAATCAATCCAGTTAGTGTCAACATAAACCCACCAATAGCCATTATTCTGAATGTAACTTTCCAACCATAACTATCGAATAACACTTGAAGCGTTGGCGCCATTGCAAGAGTTCCGATGCTGCCTCCCGATGCGGCAATACCCGTTGCCAAGGAGAGATGCTTTTCAAAGTAGTCAGCGGTCACTATCAGAGCCATAGTGGCGCACATGCTTGTCCCTATCCCAAACAGAACTCCATAAGACAGATACATAAATAGAAGGTCAGCAGAGAATGACGTTAGAAGAAGTCCAACACTCATCAGGACCCCTCCGAGCATCGTTACCTGCCTCACACCAAACTGCTCGACCAGGCGACTGGTAACTGGGCTAAACATAAATAACATATTGACGGAGATGGATCCAATCCAAGCTAAAAAACACAAGGGGAAATAGTTTAAAGTGAATGTTTCGGCTTATAAAGAACTCGTATAGCGGTGCAGAGCGCGCAGCAGTGCTTAGAAGTAACATCCACTAAGAATTTAACTTTGCTCAGGCTACGCTTAAGCTTGGAACTTCAGAAATGTATACGATCGATAATGCGTGCTTTAATTTTGTCATAGTTCGAAATGGAATTTCGAAGCGCTAAATACTTTCATTCAACATCAAGTGCACACGCAAAATTCTTCAAACAGAATAATTCCAAGTGAGTGTTTCTAGCTGTGTATGTGCATGCGGACTTAAACGGGCCATGTTCTGTTGTTTTCAGTCTTGAAGCATTTGCATGAGCAATACAACCGTGGCATCGTCGCAGCGCTGACCGACTCAAGTAGCTATAGCAACGCAGGCTTACACGTTTGTCGATACAACGATAACGCAGACCTAGACCCAGCCGGATCAGTCGAGTGTTAAACATTTGTGTGGCCTTCTTTCCGCCACTTCCGATCCGCTGACTGAGATTTCCTTCCTTACGAGGTCTGTAAAATGATACCAGCTTCCGCTGGGGGCTAACTTGTGACAGACTAGGGACCGGTCATTATTTATCGCCCGCGGAGGATGTTTGTGGAAGGGGGGGATACCCTGTTAATTTTCAGGAGAACAAAAAGGGGGGATCATTGACCTCCATGGAGGAATGAAAGTATACATAATAACTATCAGTGGGACGAACTTATTGAGTATGCTAAGGTGGAGAAGCTACTGGTACGAGAACTTGACCTGTATCTCAAGGAGCATGCTCTGATCACTGTAGATCGAAAGCTAGATAAGATCAAGGTAATCCGCTTTCATTAATAATGACTACCGCGAAAAAAGTTCAGCCACAACAAATGAGTTATTCAGTGATGGGGATGTAGAATCATACGACTATTCAAAAGCCTATTTAAGCAATGACTGTTTTGTTTTGTTTCTTTTTTGTTCGAGTGGGGATCAGAGTTGTAGTGACAATGAACACTGATCACGTTGCTGACTTTGATAATGATAGCTCACTTTCATTCAAGACGATCAAATAGCAAACGTTGTTCAAGCTCCATAAATAACTGAATAGGAAAAAATTAGAAATAAAAAAAATAAACAAACAAATTAACAAAAAAGCAAAGGGCGAAGAAACAACAATTGTAAATGAAATATTGAAACACTCACACGGCTAGTGCATAGAAACAGTATATTGATTTTTACCGCCATACAAAGAAACTACGGAATCCAACATTAAGTCAACTTGAAACTGTAATTATTAAAAACTGAATCATTGGATAATGCAATTCAAGACTTTTCTTTGACTTAGCTATCAGTATCATGGTATATGAGCTATCATTATTCATTCAAAATATTTCCCCGTTTCTGATTGGTTAAAACCACACGCATAATTCACCATAAC
>JAODFW020506208.1:0-11907 GCA_027575235.2 Palythoa mutuki | reverse complement strand
ACTATCCGATCAGTTCGAAATCACCAATAGTTAAGGATTTTTGTATCGCGGATCTAACACAATGAAGATCTAAACTGCATGTACTTTTTGTTATTTTTCATCGCGTATGTTTTAGCTTGTGTTGCCAGCTATGCAATTAATCATCAACAATTCCACTAGGCACATGCAGTCTTAGACTGCGTATTTTTCAAATAGCTATGATTTCAATCGATTTTCTACCTGACAGTTTAAAAACACATCAATGGTCACCTGTATTAAAAAAAACTAATTTGCAAAATTTTGTTAAATATCATGAAGTGATACATAAAATTTTTGCAAAATTATTTTACTTAAAATATGTCTTAGTAAAGTATGTTTTCTTAGTATATAACTTTGAAAACCGAAACTAGATATGAAGTTGCAAATGGCGTTTTGGTTTTGCCTTCAGGTTCCTTCGTTTTTGGTTTTAGTTCCTTAAAACATTCATCAAAAAAATGATGAAATTGGAGTGCCGGCCGCACTTTGATATTTTACTCTCAAATCCTAAAGAAACAGTAAAGCACTTTCAGAGCACCCACCTCAACACAACAATAAACACATAACTTGGTTAAATATTAATAATAAATTATGTTTTCATGGCACCAAAATTTTATCAATTCTGTAATACGTTTCCAGAGATGAAGAAATTAAGTAACTCAATAAATTGCTTCAAATATCGACTGTAAAGGGTTTCACTTTGACCGATCAGCTATGAATTCAAGTTTGCTACAAAAACATAAAATCGAGGGGTGGAGGGGGGATGAAATGAGAAACTGTACACTTTACCTCGAAAATAAATTCTCAGAAAAGAGGAATATTCATTTGTTTAAATTAAAAATGTTGACTAGTGCGAGTCATGTTTAAAATCATACTGTAATTTTAAAGCCATTTTAATAAATGTGACTAGTGCCTTGGTCTAGTCCCCGCCCTACACTATCGGCTGCTCATATGAGATGAATATTCCTTTCCGTAAAGATTTCGGGAAATTACCTTTTATAAAACAGGGTTCGCGATACAATTCAAAACATACAATATTTTGTCAAAAATAATTGAATTCATAGCCAGCAAAAAAAATCGGACGAAGGGGTCTCGTAAAATTTTAGATTTTTCCACATAATTTGTCCAAATGGCCCTTAAGCACGGTAAGTTATTTTCGAAACTTACACTTAAAGTTTTACATTTACAAAACAAGAAAAATAACACGCGCGGGATGGATGGTGGCTTATTGAAGGCCAACTGCAATTTTATGCGTCCAAAATCTACAAACAAGTACATGCATTGTAAAAAACTAAAGTATAATGATTACATAATGTAATTTCCGATAATTGTGCAGTGCAATATTACAGCACTGGAAAATAGTGAAGTTTTACTGCACAGCAATTGATCTTGATCAGTTTATCTTATCGACTATTGAACTTAGTATACGTGCGTGGCCTTGCTTGACGTTGGTTTCAGTTGTTCTTGCTGAGATATTCAAATTTTGCAAGATATGACAGTTAATTACTAAAATGCCTTTCAGAAATAAGAAAAGTAACATTTTCCGGGAAATATGGCAATTTGATCAAATTAAATTTTCTCGTATAAATCTTAAGCTGCCATTTTTACACAGCAATGAAACAAGCTTCAAAATACACTTCAAGAGTCGAGAGCTCTCAGCCCGTCACAATTCAGTTTGCAAAACCAGTAGGATTTTTACACGATAAACTGCAAGGGTCCATTGATTTGAATCACGTTGATGTAATTCATTTATCAGTGAAAATTTCACGCGAGTGGAAAGACCTTCATGAGGTAACTTTTTCGAACCAATATGTCACCAAAGGTATCATTTTCAATTGAAGACCGGGACGAACTTTGATATTTGCAGACATTGCCTCTTAAGGTGCCCAAACCAATTGTACAATGCAAGCACTTTTAGTTTTTCTACCAATGATCAGTTATTGGTTTTAGGTGTACACTATATATCCCAAATTGTGACCATAAATTTACATAATGTAGTTGAGCGAAGTGTTGATATGACTGTCTTGTGTGCAGTGTGTTGCGCCATGTCCAAGGGCTGCCCAAGCTGCCACCAAGCTGGGAAACAAAGCGTACATTTTTGGCGGCCGATTTATGGTATGTATAAATAAATATCAAATTATTTCTTGTTCAGAAGTCTTCGTTTTGACCAAGGTAATACTGTACGCATCATGTTCATTCACGAGCCTTCGTTCCACTGCGAACTTGCTTTGAGAATCAAAATTTTCACACAGGTTACACTTTGTTGACACTTGAAAATGATGGGCAGCAAGAAAAATGTGACCAAGATATAATCAGGGGCTTTATGCGTTTTCTAAGTTGTGAAACAATATGTTTGACGTAACATCTATTTTGTTCAGGGAGGTCAAGTTAGTAACGATTTACTGGGCAGTAATTTACTCTGTCTATTTGATTGTTAGGAATCCCGTAGGGAAGATTTGTACAGTCTCACCCTGGACACATTTGAATGGAACAGGTTCGTTGTAAATTTAGCTAGCAATCATCCTTTCCCGCTTTTTTCAGTTATAAGATCTGAAACAACTGAGCCGTAATGGACCAGTTGGTGTGCAATTTCATTAGTGTTACTGTAGTACTATGTGAATCAACTTTGTTAATAGTAAAAATGTGTTTTGACCCAATTTTTTTGTTCAGTTCTTTTTGTTGGACGGAGAGAGATCATATCCTACGTTTTGTCTAAATTAACCGATAATAACGCCTTGCTGTTAAACATAATAGTTGCCGGGAGCACTTTCAATTAGATTGGAATTTTTTCAGAGACTAAGAATAATAATTTACAAATATTGTTACAGCCGTGATAAGAGAAGCAGTAAAGTTTCACTAAATTCAAGGACTCGGTACCAATTTGTATTCCTGATTCCACACTTTCAGTTCCAATATTCTCTTGATTAGATTTAAGAAACGTGACTGCATTCCGCATTCTAACAGTTCAGTTAATTGGGTAGAGTCCAGCGATTTACTTTCTTGATTTTAAGTTCCATCACCAAGATACTAAATATAGCGTAAACTGGATTTTGAATACGTTATCTGGATTCCTCAGAATCCATCATGGATTCAGTTGACTGGATTGTTTTGACTGAATTCTGGATTGCATTGACTGAATTCGGGATTTCATTGACTGAATTCGGGATTTCATTGACTGAATTCGGGATTTCATTGACTGATTTCGGGATTTCATTGACTGATTTCGGGATTTCATTGACTGAATTCGGAATTTCATTGACTGAATTCGGGATTTCATTGACTGAATTCGGGATTTCATTGACTCAATTCGGGATTTCGTTGCCTGAATTCGGGATTTCATTGACTGAATTCAGGATTTCGTTGACTCAATTCGGGATTTCATTGACTCAATTCGGGATTTCATTGACTGAATTCTGAATTACATTGACTGGAACCTTGATCCATTGACTGAATCCTGGATAGTAGTATATCATGCACCGAATTGACCTTATAATACCACACCATTTGTGCTCACGTAATTTTCATAAACTCATGCGCAGCTCATCTCAATACAGTACCTGCCCACACTTGTCCCGGCTCCTTCATTGTTAAAAGGGACATGAGGCTAAACCATTTAATAACAAATGTAAATCGTTTGAATTAAGAAGTTCTTTTATACTTGTTCAAGATAATTACCATTGCCCATACGAAGCTGGTGTTATCGGAGCGAAGTTCAGCTTTCATATATCCAATGATAAGAAGGATATCATGTAGTCGAGAAAACTGCAGAAAAGAACTTGCTCATTTTGTTTTTGCACTTCTAAAAACGCAAAATCGTTTTTCTAATATAGCCTCGATTTTTCCTTGAAAACCCCTAAAAAATACCAAATTGTTGATTTTGACTCCTAAAAAATACGACCAGTACCCCTATCATACCATTATAAGGAACATCCCCCCTGGACACGCAGTTTGTTGTTGTTAGTCGCTAACTGTATATATTTATTCTTGAGTTTTTATTTTAATTTCTTTTTCTTTTATGGCACTCAGCTGTACCAAATCTGCAACTGTTCGTCACAGAACATGTATTGTTACCTGTTACCTGTCTTCTTCACGCCAAGTTGCACATAAGGCCTCGACTAACAAACACCACTTGCTTCTGTGTTCTGCTATCTTTTGCACTCACATCCAGGTCTTCCATCCTGCTCTATTACGTTCTTTCTCGACAGTCCGTCGCCAAGTTGTCTTAGGCCTGCCCCTCTTTCTCCTTCTTTTTGGAGTCCATGTCAATGATGTTCCAAATATACTTTCTTCACCCTTCCTCAGTACCTGACCAATAAACTTCCACCTTCTTTTCCTAGCTTCCCAACTGAGGGGTTCAACTTCTGCCATCTTAAGTATCTCAACACGTATTGGTAAAGTTATAAACCAGTTCGGCTAATTTCACTTTTGTGTTCGTTCCATTTAAAGTATATCCACGTTTGGTCTGGTGCCAGAAGGACGAACATGGCACAGCCTATCGGCCGTTAGTAATCACCACCTACTACTCTATGGGGGATTTAATAACAACAGAGAAGCGCTTGGTAACTAACTTTCAGAGTTCAATGTCATTACATACCTTTTGCACTTTAGCAACTGTTCAGTTTAAGGTTACGGTACAGTATTTGAGATAAAAATTATTTTAAATGTATAAAAACGTTCTCTGGTTAAAAATTCAATATTAAAAACTAAGCTTTCGGCTGTTCTTCTACAGCCTTCATCAGATTGTATGGAGAGAAAAAACGCTATGTATATATATACAAAATGTTTCGCATCCCTTCTGTCATTAAAAACCAAGGGGAAGAGATGGAGGAACTGACGAAAACAAGGCGAGAGAGGTGGATTTCGGCGATTTTTCGAGGCGATACCGAATACAAAAATATTCTACAAAGTGAGCGAGTTTGTAGCCGCCACTTTGTGTCAGGTAGCCCTGCTAAGAATTGGGACAAACATAATGTTGACTGGCTTCCAACATTGAACCTTGGAAAAAAAGAATACAGAGAGAGGAATTCAAAAATGGCGCAAGAAAGGGCTGAAAGAGCGAAAGCGCGTTGAAAGAGTGCCATTGAGCGACAAGAATTGGAAGCTGCTGCGAAACGTAAGCGAGTCAATGAAAGCCGCACACGAATCGCTTCTATCGATTTTTCAGAAAACACAGAGGGTACTTCAGATCAGTATGCTGATGCAGCAAACGTGGAGGAGCCTGAAGATGCGTCCTTGGAAAATGCGAGGGAAATATTTGAATCGCACCAGAGTGAGAACGTGGCATCCATCACTGGAAAATTCGTAAAATTTACAGACCATGTAAATGTTTTAGAACCATGTTTTTCCATGTAAATAGAATGTGAATTTAAATTTACACGGAGAAAGTACATTTACATGGTATTGCTTTATCAGCACATTGAATGTAAATTTGGCTTTCATAACAACGAAAAACTACGGAAATTAAATGTAAAACTTATAGATTTCAACGAGAAAACCATGTTAATTATGAAAACTGATCATGTAAATATTACTGGTGTATGAAAGGGGTCCATGTAAATGTTACTCAAAAACAATGTAAATAAAATGTAAATAATCCCAGCCAACCACGGAAATGCATAAATGACAATACTGTTAAGTAGTGAAAACCTAAGAATATCAATTATATAAAAAACTGAAACAACAACTGCCTGCTAAAACTTTAAACACATGGAATTTATTGTAAGTCTTTTCTCTTTACATTTGATCATGATCAATAAAGCATTTCAATTTGCCATTAAATATACAAGGTAATAAATAAAGTATTTCTAAAAATCAAAGGTTCAATAAAATCTTAATGTCTCCATTATAAAATTTGATTAAGATATTATTACCATAATTTGTATTTGTCATTTTCAAATAATTACCCTATAAATCTGTATTTGGCATTTTCAAATAATCAGTAAAATCTGGCTGCATTATATCAATTAAATTTTTTTCCACTACTGGTAATATCTGATTGCAATATAAAATTTGAAAATCTCGTTGATGTATACTTTGATGACTTATGTAATTAACTAATTTATAGAAAATCTTTATAAATAAAATCTGATTAGGCTGCAATTTTCTTAACTTACTAGAATATTAAAGATTAACTTAACCTTAAGAGTCATTCACAATTTTCTACATTTTCACAAGTATACAAAACGTATGCTTTTTAGGAACCCATCCCCCTTCCTAAAAGCGTACATAAAAAATGTTGGCACTCAGGCTTGAAGTTTTGATCTTATACTGTCACAATATTTTACTTACAACAAATAATACAATAAGAAACTTCTCCTTTCTTCATTAATACTTTCAAAAAGTACATTTTGTACGCTTGTGAAAATGTCAACAATTGTGAATGACCCCTTCAGGAAAATAATGACAATAAAATTATTTAGAAAATATGATTACTGAGACTTCACTTGCAAATATTTGACCAAGTGACTTCCTCAGTTTCATCTTTTCTCTTCACAATTTTTTCTTCATAAAGCATCCGGCCCAATGCAGCCAGCAGGTCAGCCTTTGAGGGACTTGGGCCAGAAGTCATATTGTGTTCCTTGAATTTGGCTTTTAAATTTCACATGTTTACATTTGATACCCCTGTTGCCCCCAGCCAGAACAAGGCAACAATGACTGCTTGATCAGCTGGCACCTACAAATGTAAAATAAAAGAAATGCAGTTGTTAAATAGAGATGTCTTGCATAAAAACTGTGACATATAGCTTTATCAGTAGTTATGGTGACATACAATCAGGGCTTTCAAAACAAGCTGGCAACAGGCGGAGTTCCGTCGGTTACTTTACGTTTGACCGCCGCTTATTTTTGAATAGACTCAGCTGAACACAACTCGGTGTTTCAAGTGAAATTTAATCACAGACGCCTACTTTTGTTTCGCCAGCCATCTACTTCAAAACATTTTGAAAGCCCTGACAATACTCAACCCTTATCCCAGTATCTCAAAATATTATACCAATAAAAAAATTACATGTAAATGATATACTACAAATCCTTGCAAAAGCAGCTGCAAGTTGTTCTCTTTTGTTCTGTTTTCTCTGTCTTGTTAATTCTTGCTTGGCTTAAATAATGAGTCAGAATTTACAATCAAAGAAATACTGTTTAGGCCTATTTCTTATTTTATTTTAAGTTTTACTGGATTGTCTTCCTAAACCGTTTGGTCTGATGGGCAAAACAAAAAAGAAAATTTATTGAAAAAGAATTTTTCCTTGTAAATTTGTGAAAAATTGGTAAGAGGCAAGACAAGTTACCTTCTCAAAGTCGACAGGTTTTCCGCAGAAGCTTAAAAATAGTAAATCTTACCTATTCAAACTGTACCGTAACCTAAATTTGTGTTATTTTTGGCCGTAATCACCATTTTGTTACCGCGTGTCTGTATCAGCAGTTAAAAACTCGTCTGATACATAACAAGTGGATCCTTTCCACAGATCACGCGCGTTGCCATCTTGCAATATAGGATTTCTCTTTACATTTCTTAGTAGGGCCTTCTGGCCTTCACTCCTGCTCCTGCATCGAGATTGAAGACTGGCACTTGAACCTGCACCTGCTACATGTCACGATGACCGCGCGCAATCAGTTTAAAACTATAGGGCTAAATGGGAATTGATAACATTTAATTGCTGATACAGAAACGCTATTGTTTAGAGTTGCCTTTGACACCAATAATGTTTTGGAGTAATTTATTTTGCACTGTTAGCTTTGACAATAAAAAAGTTAAATCTGCAGAATAAAAACTTCTGAATCAAAAGGTAAAAGACGCTCATTTTATCTTGATACTTTGTCGGTGAACGCTACTGCATCCAGGTGACTAATGTAAACTAGGGATTAGTGCTGATTAGTGTTTTGTTTGCCAGCACTGCTCCATTTCTGTCTATACATACATATTATTGCTGCGACGTTAGGAGCAGCAACATATAGGCTGTCGTTTCAACCGGCAGGCTGGCTGGACGGTTGTTGAGCCTCGCTATCACAACGACACATTCTTCGCTGGGGGATGTAGTCGGTTAACAGCACTCACGACTGCTGACATGACCGAGGGCTCAGCAACCGCTGGACAAAAATAACGAAAGTGAAAGATTAAGTGAAAGGCGATCGGCGATCTTTGCAAACAGTTTTAAATTTAGAAACACAGAAATACAAACAAAACAAAAATATAATGAAGGACAAAGACCACATGCTTTTCGAAGAGAATTTTCGACAAATCGAAAGCGCTGCTAACATTAAACGCTGAGGTGGTCGTCGTTTTAGCCCTTAGCCACGAATTTAGAGGAATACTGTGCTGTTATGAGTCTCAGATCTGTTATGAGCAAACTCATGTCGTGTTTGGCAATGGACCGCCCACAAATTCAATCAGATACTGGTACAAAACAGCCTTGGAGTTGGACGAACAATACAGACACTGTCGCTGATTTATTTACTTCATCGAGTTCGTTGCTCAAAATTGATTGCAGATCTAACCAAATCGAACCGATCGCCCAACGAAGCCCAACATTACTGAATTATTTGTCACACAGTTCTGCGATGGCAAAGTCAAATGAATCTGCCATCTTAACTACTCTGCTGTGAAGACCTGGTAAAATACCTATTTTTGAACATTTAATTTTACGCTTCAATACATTTTTGTATTGTTTTAATTTCTGTATTTTTCAATTAGTTGTTTACAAAGCATAATTGCGAAAACCCTACTTTTAGCTGTCTCCTCTAGATCTGGGCTGCTTTTAGATGCCTTTTAGTTTTATCTCACTGACTTATAATTTAGCAAATTGAATTCAGCTCGCAGCACTTCACTTTCTATCAGAAACTTCTAGTCATAACTTCTAAATAGATCAGTTAAGTTGTAAATTGTTAAGCAGACCAACTTCCAAATTAACTTTATACGTTTTAGCCTGGAGTAAACACAACTTATTCGTGTTCTGGAATATACCAATAGACATGGATCAGCGCAACGAGGCCTTCTCGAACCATCCAACAAACACACGATTCATTGAGCAATTTTGTTGGACGAGAACTCGACGTTGAACGCCTTGGAAATAAAAGTAAGAGAGACAAACAACGATAGAATGCAACTTGTGTAACACAACAAAAACTGCACGAATGCGATTTGGATATGAGGTGATGGATAGTTGATGAGTCGCGAAGCGCAAATTCTGTTGCATTTTCTCTTTCTTCTTTTTTTTTACTTTTATTTTTACAAAAGTGAAAGACGATCAGGGAAACGTTTCCATATAAGTTTATACGATACATTATAGTTGATAACCGAGATTGAGTGAGCCAATCAGAACGCTGGAAACGCAATAATCGAGGTTGAATTTTAATAAATATTTGTCTGTAAGTATCAGTTCTAAGGTATAGTAAACTTTAAGTATAAATAGTTTTTAAAAAAATATCGAATATGCGTCGGCGAGCAGATACAAACTTGAAGTAGTGTTGATAAACGAATTATCATCGCCATGTACAGAACAACATATATTTTGAGATATTGAAGGCTTGCACATAAATTGAACAAATAGAAACAGAACGTGGTAAATATTACCTTCGACATACTCTTCGGAAAAAAATCAGTGAAATGCCCGACTGGGACCGCGAACCCTCGTCTCCTGGTCTCTGGCCGAACAGGAATTTGAAAAGGCTGACGTTTCGAGCGTTTTTGCCCTTCGTGAGAGATGCTCTGACGGTCGAAACGTCAGCTTTTTCAAATTCCTACAAGATATGTTAACTTTCCGCTTTGTCAGCACATTTCTTGAAGGGTCAATGGATGAAAAAATTTGGATGGCTTTTCACACTGATAAAACGTAGTTTCAATGGTAACATATCTAGTAGGAATTTGAAAAAGCTAACGTTTCGACCGTCAGAGCCTCTCTCACGATGGGCAAAAACGCTCGAAACGAATTGAATACATTAATCTTGGCTAAATTGCACAACAAAAGACGTAAAACAAAAACAAGATTTAAAAGGTGTCAAACAAAAAGTTTGGCGCGTACAGAATCTGACTGAACATTCAAGCTTGGTTTGAGTTTCTAAATTAATAACATTTCGTACACCAGGCAATCAAATTATGTATTCTCTACACCTATATAAACTTCATTTGCTTCGCGAACAATGGACTTGAAAATGACGTTTGCCGACGTCGAAACGTCGTCCACAGTAACATGTTATCGCTAAATTTTATAGTTAAAATATTTTACATCTACCAGTTTTAAAAAAGCTTCAAAACACCAGTGTTTTGTACAAACAAATTTTGCATGAAATAGCATTCATAATGACTGTTAAAACCTGCTCGCCAAATAATGCATCCATTTTGCAATGCATCAACAACACTTTTTAAACTACATAGTCATTATACATGTATGTAAGCTTTACAAAACTAATCAGACTTTTCTTAAAGAAAATCTAGATTGACATTAAAGAGCTGTTTCAAAAGAGAGAAATGAATTTTTGCTTTTCTTGGAGCAATTAAATTTTAAAACTCATTCTGATCTCAACTCGAAACAACTGTGCTCATCTGTGGAACGTATACAGACAAATATTCTCCAGCCAAGCGAGTGGGGACGATAGTGGAACTTTTACGCACAAAACGTAGCGTGACTGTATAGTGTTATAGTGAGAGTTACTAGTCAACGATACTATAATTCTTATTCTGGCTTGTTGTTGTTTGACATTTTGATGCGGTCGGTATATTTTTGAAAACTGTCTCTAGACTGTAGACTCTTTTTAAAACCGCCTCTTTTTAGTAATTCATACTCATAGTTGTGAAAAAATATTTCGTCAATTAAAACATATGTTTCATCTGACAAAACTAGTAAAGTGAGTAAATACCATTTCTTGTGATTTTCATCCTAAACTATCTTATAATATGAAATTTTCAGTCCACGAAACAAAATAAATTCTCCTATCATCTTCTCATTATAGGAAATGTTATCAATGCGACTAAATTTCATGGTTAAAAATAGAGAATAAGTGCATTATATGAACTTCAAGGGATCACAATTGCGAGTTATATGACTGAATCACGAAATTCACGAGCACACGGAACTTCAACCTTTTTTTCCTCGAGTTTCCGACAAAAGTCCTACATCAGGATACTGTTGCCAACGTTTGTATAGTAAAGTTTCATTCAGCTGTTCGTACCCGCGTTGTTGTAGTTTTTAGCCAACTTATCGATCAGATGCTCAGGTTTGCTAAGTATAGTCAATCATGTCTGCATGTTTAGCTGTTTAAAAAAATGTTTTTGTTCATCAGGATATAATAGAGGCGAATTGAAAAAGAAACTATACAGTTTAACGGAAAATTTACAGATTTGTTTACATTCAGCCAACTGGAAATTATGGAATGATTTTAAAATCTGGTTATTTTAAAAAGTCAAGTCAATTTGGACTGCAAATCAGATATAAACGTTTAATTTCCTCTCTAGTCAGGCGACACGTGAAACCTAAGCTTAATCGGTTGTTCATTACTTTATTTACTGGTGCCTTCATGAGTATATGTAGCACATTAACAGAAAAAGGGTCTCATCACCCATGCCTTAACCGGCTCTCTTAATAACAAACCTAAGGATGGATTTTTAAACAAGTTTGATATTTATTGCCCTTACGTGTTGATTTAGGTCAAAAACTAAAACAATGCCTTATTTTCTCCAGATTTATTTATTTTTTTAATTTTAAAGAGCTTTTGATGAAGCAGAAAACGGGCAAAAATTCCGACAAAATGACTTAAAATGCACGCTACCGTCTCTCATGGGAGTTGTCGCTGACTTCTTTGGAAATCAACAAAGCTCAGACAATTTTTTGACACGTCATCACATTTGTTTTGCAAGCTGTCACGAACGGTTTGCTTCCGGTAAGTATTGTTTGTATAAGT
>JAODFW020505198.1:0-11908 GCA_027575235.2 Palythoa mutuki | reverse complement strand
AACGAGGCTTGTTGGGCTTATTTGAATGTTCACAAAAGAATATTTAAAATCGGCGCCATTATGAAAGTGGTCTATAAGTCAATAGCACGTATAAGTTGAGTGACATTTTTGGAAACAAAAGCACTACTTTATTAATACTTTGTTGTTTTATATTTTTGCACATGTATGAGTCGAGATAAATTATCTAATCTGATTTTTACGCCTCAAAATCGCGACTTATACATTAGCAAATACTGTATTTACTAGCACAGAGGGTAGGGTGAAAAGGGGCAGTGCAGAAGGCAAGGCCTTTAATTGCTAAAAATTTGTAAAATCTGGTGCAATCCAGATTAAACAAGCACTTTTCCACTGTTTCTATGATAATACTCCACACCAGGGAATAACTAATGCAATAATTAACAGGAATAAATGTGCTGGATGGGGTTGCATTTTGGTAATTAAATTGCAACAAAATGAGACCATATTTTTTCAGACTGACTAGAATAGGGACCCATGCTTTTCAATATATTTGGCTCTGTACCAATGGGTAATTATGAGTCTAACTAAATGTGAGCACAATTTGTCTCAATATAAAACTTCTAATATTTTATCACCAAAACAAGCTGTAATGTGTAAGTAGGCAATTAATTCTGTTTCTCACTAAATGCCCCTTACACACTAGCAAATTTTTGTCTTTAAGCTTAATATTTTTTTGTCTGAGACAATTTGTCTGGATGTAAGGTTTGCCACACACTGGCCGACTATTTGTTGGGTTAGCAGAGAATGACCTAAGTTTTCTAAAATCAACTTCCTCCCAAATGGCTGCCATCTTGAATCTTGCAATGTGATCATATGATTAACATTGCTCTGTGATTAGTTGAACCAAGTTCTACTCCTGATAATTCACTGTCTGAATCTGCCACACACACAGCAATAATTTATTGGCTGCTGTTTTTGGATTAAACATGCAAAATCTTTATTGGCTACAAAATTCTTGTTGGGAACTGCCACACACAAGCTAAATTTTTTGTCTAAGGCAAAAACTTGAAAACGTTAAGACAAGCTTGGGGTTTTTCCCTCATGTACTTCCCTCGGGCAATGGACGAGTGGAATAAATCACAAAACCCCTTGCTTCGGGCCAATAACCCATACATAAATTGAAGGTCGGAAAGGGGGGTCCTGTGCACAGTTCAGGAGAATTAAAAATCAGAATTCACGGTTCATGGGAATTAAAATAAGGGTTTCATGAATCATGACTAATATGACTAATATAGGCTCGATATAGTATATTTTAGACTCTCAACGTCTGCATTTTGCAACACTTATAGTGCTATAAATCAGTCTCTGACAGATCCACCAATGAATTATCAAAAATTAGATTTAATTGTTATTTCGCATTACATGTTGCAATAAACTGACACTGTTCATGATCTACATATAGTCTCAAATTATGTTATACAGCAACCTTAGTAATTGACTATGTTCTTGGCTTAACAACTCTAACCATCCGCCCACTTCTGGTCTGTGTCCCTCTAAGAAATGTTAGCTAAGGATATCTTCACTCTCACTGTGATCTTTGGGTTCTCCGTTAACTCAAAACAAAGTTTGAACAACCTGATGACAGCTTTTACACATTTGTGTTGACATTATTACATGGCTAAGGTTTTGTTAATCACTTAAATCTTTGGTCTTGCCAAATTAAATTGAGGACCTTAATAGAGTTTTAGATGATATATAATATTCTTTTGTTCACGAAAATTAATGAAAACAGACATTTTCACAATTCTCGAGAAAGAAAACACTTATTTCACGAGTCACGACAGAAATTTCATTCACAGTTCACGGGAATTATTTTCCTTCATTTACGAATCACGGTAATTGAAAATCATCATTCACGAGTCACGGGAAAACCCCTTTTCCACCCTCTATTAAACTTCGAGTGGCAGAGCGACTAATAAATAGTATTGTTTCCACTCACCATTGGCAAAACAAACCCATCATTATAATCCGTGTGTTCACCAATAAGGTTTACCCTACCAGGTGCACAGACTGCAATATCTGGCTCAGCCTTGAATTTTTCTTGAAACAAAATCTTTGCGTCTGATAAAACTTCATCCACACTGTTCGCCATTTTGCTTTTCGCTAGTACCCAGTTTTCCAGGGTTGGGATTACAGCACTTCGGCTCGACCTCGGCGCAAAGTCCAGGACGTTTACGCAAAAAATATGCCTAACCCGGAACAAATTCCCATAAAAGAAAATCCAACTGTTTCAGACTCCAAATCTATCTGTTAATAACATATCAAAAGTTCCCAAAAATCCGAGCATGGGAAAATCCCGAAAAACGGGATTTAGTTAAGGTTGTTGGACGATGCCGTATTTTTTACAGCATGGAAACGAGGCTGGCCAAGCTTCTTTTGAGTTGCGAGTTTTCATGAGTCAAAAAACACCTAAAATGGGTTAAATTGTAAATGTGTGGTCTTTATAGCTTGATCCAGGATAATCAGAATTTGTTTTTCGAAATTATATGAAAAGAATAAAATAAACACGAACGTTGCTAATATAGCGTGTTTTGCGCGATTAAATTTGGTTGCTACAAGTAGTGAAATGTTTTAGAGGAAATTGTTTATGGAAACGAATCGAAGAACATAAAAATGTTTGTTTGGTTTCAAAAACATGGTTGGGAGAAAACTAGAGCCCGACCAGGTCAGGGGATTTTTCAAAATATATGACATTTTAAATGCGCGGCACACCTCACACGGATATCGAATTTCATGTAGCATGTTGAGTACACGCAATTTTTTTTATAAGGCCAAGTAAAAAAATAAAATTGGTTAGCGTCCTTTTTTCAGAAATTTTATGGTCGGGAGGGTTTTTTTAGGACGTTTTGATGCTAAAACGCAATAAACATACTCCTATTTATTGTCGTTATTTTATCCAAGTATCGTCTTTATCATGGATATGGATAAAAAAAGCGTGATGAATTTAATGGTATTTACCATAATGGCTTGTTTGAAGACTATAAAATTCTATCGGATTTGATCGTTTTTCAGACAACTAATTCCAAATTCTACCCATTTTGCAGTCACAAAATAGTATTAAAACATTTTTAAAGAAAAACTATGAAAATAAAAAAATAAATTGAGTCGGGCGCTTTTTCAATGGTCGGGCGGGGATGCTAACCAACTTTTTTTTACTTGGCCTTAATTATACAATCATATTCTCCATTTTAGCCCGTCTAATAGGCCGCAATACCCGATCGAACAACGACGCAAATCTCTCGAACAATACGGGTCGTAACTTGTCTTGATAAGGGGGTACTTCCATAGACCTTCGCACCGCTCACGAAATTTGTGATTGCTGACGTTCTGTAACGTCTTTTTGACGTTAGACCGTGGTGGCCGTGATGGAGGCCTGGTACTCAGTTTTGATTCAGTACCAGTTCATCCTTGTTCTAAGAGAAACGATGGGCTCTGGGAAGGAGAATGGTACCAGTTTCCACAAGTGTCGAACGCCAACGGCCGATCGAATTCATTCTTATGGTTTTTGTTTTCAAACTGCATGTGGATGTTGGGGAAAAATGGGCGACCCAATTCAACAGAGGGAAAATCTTTACAAACTAATAATAAGGTATGGTTTACATATCAACCTCCTTAATCTTTTGGTGTTTTGATGAAACCGTGCGAAAAAAATCGAAGTGCTGGGGGCTAGAATTTGTTTTCTCAACAAACCAAATATGGCCGCCACCACGCCGTCGGTCGTTAAAAATTTGTAATCTGATTTCTTTCCCAAAATTTCGTTTCTTCGAATTTTATTTGCTGAGATGTTACACTTCGAAATATCTGCCATGATAGATTTTTCATGTTTTTCATAAAATTCGATTTTTTACTCTGTTGCATTATAATGGTCTCATATATTTAATCGTTCGATTTATACTAAATTTCGACTACCCGTTGTTTTTTTTTACTGGAGTTATCTGTGACTGTGTTCGGCCACTGAGCATCAACTGCTTTAGCCTGGTGAATTTTTGTTTGAAGTAAAACTTGTGACGAATGAAGATTTGATTCTCCTGAACAGAAACTTATGTCTTGCTTCTGTCCTTTGTTGGTTTATACTTTAGCTGGTGGTTAAATAAACTTGCGACTCGCAATTTCCTCTTTGGCGATGGTCGAACTTAACTATCTTTCGTAAACTTCTCTACAGTAACCTTTAATTGTTTTTTAAGAAACTGTTTTCCTTTTGCAAGGTTGGATATAGTGCTGGAATTTTATTATAGCAATATGCGCGTTTCCTCGGTAGGAAAGTATTTTTTGTAGGTCATCTCACTGGCTGTCAGTTTCAATTAAATAAGGAAACATACGAAATTAGACTGTTAAAAAGGATAAAGTTTGATTTGTATCTTTACAGTGGATACAAGTAAAATAAATAGTTGTTACTTTTGGCATCTTTGCAGCTAGCAATATTGTACAACATTTGATGTTCCGGAATTCCTTTGATTTTGTTTAATTGTTAGCTATCTGTTGATTTGTGTATCAATTAAATTGCAAATTTCAAACGTAGTATTAAATTTTTCAATATATATATATATATAATGCAACGTATTATAATCTAGACTATACAATAAATATATGCCATATAGCTTGTGATGTTTTTTCAAAGGGTTGCACAAACCTTGAAAGCCCTTGAAATCAATTGAATATAAAAATAAAAATTCAAGCCTAAAAAGTACTTGAAGTTGATAACTACTGCTTGAAAGTGCTTGAATTTTTCAAGTGCTTTTTATATGGCAACTTTTAAGTATAAAATTGTGGAAATTTTATTGAATACTCTACTGTAGTTGCTCATGTATAAATTGAGGGTTTGAGATGTGAAAATCAGCTTAAAAAACTGACCTCCACTTTTACATGGGCAAAAAATACAATGACAGACTTTTAAAAAATGTATCAATTTTCGTCCCAAAAATGAGGAGCGACTTATACACGGAATTGATGTATACAGCAAATACGGTAGTTAAGAATTGGAGCTGGACTTTTTATTTTGTAATTCAGTTAATGCAGTTTAATGTTGTTAGGTTTTGCTACATTGATGATGAATAAAGTTGAGAATGCATACCCAAAACTTTCCAAGTGTATTCCTTGAATTTCTAAAACATGAGACGTAAAGTTTTTACCAAAATTTTATACATGTAAACCGTTAAGTTTTAACAATTTTAATCCTAACATGAATACACGTAAAAGCCTCAAAGATAGTATGAACTTGAAAGTCCTTGAAAATTACTTGACTTTCAACTGCTGCCATCCGTACAAACCTCCCTTTTAGTTTTCTACCCATTTGCCACTTGAGATTTGTGACAAGTGTTCCTGTCATATCTTTACTAACCACTTACTGCTCAAAGTAGCGTAATCTAGCCAATCACAGTTGTACATTACTTACCTCCATTTTATGTATAATTTATTATCCTTTGTAAAAACAAAAAAAAATTAAAGATGTAAATTTGATGTGTTGCTCTGTAGTCAATTAAGATATGATGGACTGGAAGCTGTCGCAGCCACTCTGTCCAAGATAGTAAACACTACAAGTCCATGTCCCCCATCTGCACGACTTCATCAAGTGGTTAACTTGGGTGTACAAGCTGAAAATGATGGTATTATCAATTTTTGTCCTGTTTTTTAATTCTAGTGTTTGTACTGTCTTTTAAAGCCCTTGAGTTTTGAGGTTGGCCTTGAAAAATCCTTGAAATTTATAATGGTAATTAAACTGAGTGGAGTGCAATTTGGTCTGAAATTATGTGCGTGATTTCAAAATTGAATGAGCGTGCAGTGCGAGTTCAATTTGAAGTCACAGGTATAATTTCAGACCAAAATTGCATGACAAAAAAGTTCAATTACCAAGTAATAATATCCATTTTAAAATCAATTTTTATGAGCCAAATATATATTTGTTTATGGTTTTTTCAGTGAAAAGTGTTTTCAATTTTCATTATTAAAAATTGTTTGTAAAAAATTAACATGTTACATGATTCACTATTTTCGTGGGTTTTGATTGGTTGTTGCAGCCATTTCTGTAAGTTGTGATTGGTTGATCAAAAGAGTGCAATTATAGATGTAAAAGAGTGTGATTAATGCTTAAATAGCATCATTGTTGAGAACCAATCAAATTGCAGGAAATACCAGTGATTTCAAAATGGATATAATTACATAATTATTCAACCTTAGCAAAATGGAATTTTAAAATGTGTGTTTTGTACCTTCAAAACACTTTGATTAAAGTTCTTTGAGTTTGGAGAAAAAGATACAATCACAGTCAAAAGTTCCTGAAAAAAAAGATCAAATTTTAATCCTCATCCAGCTAAAAGGGATTTCAATTGAGCCAAGAATGTCCTAACTTTTGAACCAGTTTATGAAACCCTATAAAGTGACCATTCCTTTTTGTTTGTTTTAAAGAGTGGAAATGATTGATGTTATTTATTCTATTTTTTGAACCAGTTGATGAAACCCTAGAAAGTGACCAATCATTATCTTTGTCTTTACAAGTTGATTCAGAAAAATTTTTTTTGGTTGTTTGAACAAATTGACATGAATTTTTAAGAGATTTTTTGACCTCAAATGACTTTTAAAATCTCAGCAGGTAAAAGGTTAATTGATCTGTACAGCCCACTAATTTGTTAGTTGGCTTGATTCTTATAAACTTATTCTATAAGTTTGCATGGTTTTTGTTCTAGGAGTCCGACCAGAGCCTCAAGTTATTCCCGGCTTGACTGCTGGAGCCTCGCCAAGCAAAGGCATTGATATGGAATATGAACCAGAAGGTAACCTACTTTGTACTGTAGATTTTGTTTAAATATACACGTCAAATGGTTTACACCAGGTTTTGCTTTCATTTTTGGTTGCTTTTGCAAATGAAGTGAAAATAAATTTATGACTTTGTGTAGAGTCTAAGCTTTACAATATAATTACTGGTTATGTACTGTACTGTTGGTGTATCATATTTTTTTAGTTTAATAGAAAATTTTATTTTTAACCTGACCGACTTGAAAAATGAACTTTTAGCCAATTCTGCTCAACAGAAAATTTCATCTTTGACCCATTCAGCCCCAGGCAATTTATCAACATATATCTTCTCCTAATAAAACTCAAACAAAATAAATAAATGTAACTGAGAATAAGAAATAAGGAATTAATCAAGTGGAATGAGCTGTAATTTAATTTGAAAAGCAAAATAATTCTCACAAACTGTTTATATAGAAAATATGGACCTCAGCACATGTCATTTGTTGAGTTTAGAGCTTTAAAGGGTTTTTAATTATAATTACCAATTCTGGTTTTGGCTCATCCATGAAAACATTTGTTTTTGCATTTTTTTGCATTGATGAAATATGAATACCAGAGGGGACTTTGGTAATTATTATACTTAACCCTTGACAAATGACGTATTGGTAAATTCTCCCAACTGAGCTCCATACTTTCTGTATATTGAGTAGTTTGGGAGAATTTGTCTTTTCAACTTCTACAGTTTCTTCCACTTGATCAATTTCATATTTCTTATTACCAGTTATATTGTTTTGTTATGAGTTATGTACTAAGGAGAAGTTAGATGTTGATAAATTGCTCTGGGCTGAAAGGGTTAAAGATACATACTGTGTATTGTTATCTTTTTTGCGTGACTATAGTGGTATAGCCTATTTAAAATTGGTTTCATACAATATTCTGCAAATTTGGTAAGATCACTTTAATTTATTATTATTCATTTATTGAGGAACCAAGTTTTCAAATTATCAACGAATTTGGTGTCTTAAAAATTAATATCCTCAAAACTAGAGAAAGTACTAAAATTCACTTGAAATACAATCATGGTTTTAGGGCTGTGAGTGATTTTAATTTTATATGCTTTATTCACACCAAGGAATTTTTGAGGCATTTTGTGTGCTACTTTGTGGTTTGTTATCTCGCAAGAAAAATCAGTGTTCTAGAACTTGCATTGTTGGTAAATATTATGTTACAGGTTACCCAGACCAATATGAATATTGTCAACCTTTACTTATCCTGAAATGATGATTTCTTTGCTGAAATTGTGTTTGTATATTGTACCTGTGTGGAAATGAAATGGCTGCATGATATGCTTGTAAACTGAGTCAGAAGTTTATTTTTAGGAAAAAGTATAACAGTTAAAACATAATATTATAATATTTTTGGCCTAAGGCTTGTTACCTTGAAACTTGTTGTTAGAATAATGAAAATTTAGGTTATTTTCTCATTGCTGCTCTCAAGATTTTTAATGTACACATAACAGACTATTCAACTTAGCAATACTGTATTTGACCAAGTAAGTGCCCACCCCACAGGAGTAATAAATCTGGTCAAAGTTTGCGGATGGGCTTGAGCATGGGTACTTACTGTACTTGGCAAAATTTCCATAATTATGATAGCTCACCAAAATATAGCACTGATGCATAATAATAGCTCTTTGAAATGTGACACAAATTCATATATATTTATAATTAAAGCTCTCCAAAATAAAACACAAATAAAAAAATGCATGAATCACTCACTCTTTCAGAATCACAATTGCTATTGAACATCATGCAACACAACCTACATGTACCAAGTAGTCAAGTTTCAAGCACCATAAAGATCACATTGCTTTCAGAAATGAAGTTAAATTATCCTTTGGCAACAATTTTCAAGTCCTTTTCACCTTGACCTTGCTTGATTTTTGTACAATTTTACAGAGAAAACTACTTTCCTGATCACTGAAATCATTCGCTCATATTTTCTAAAAATTTTTAAACCCACAGTCTTCTTTAGTGACAGAGGTAGTTCAACTGGTTGGACCCAGGCTTCCTAGACCAAGTGTGACAATGGCATCCATTTTTCAATCATATTCAATCTTGTTTTTTCTATATCCAAAGCTTTGTTTTGGTTTTCCATGTTTTTCAAAGGGTTTTAGGGATATAGAATGATGATAAAAAGTATTCTATAATAATAAAATAGTATTTTTTAAATTCTTGGAAAAGTTCACAATTTGGCTTAGGATTTTCACAGCTATTATTTCAGTTCAAAACATCCCTGTGCAAGAATACATGTCAGAAAAGGGGATGGGCACATACTTGGTCAAGTACAGTAATTTGATATTCTAATAGCTTATCACCATTTCTACCAATTGAAATTCTTTCTATTTTTCAAATAATTTATTGTTGGTATTAATAGTATTATGTTTTTATCACCATTATGGCATTTTGAAAGTGCAATTTTTTATACAAATTAAAAAAAAAGCGACTCGTTTAAAACTACAGTAAATCAAAGTAACTTTGGTTAGCTATTTAATTGTGGAATTTTTGTTTAAAAAATATATCACAACGTATGAGTTTGTGTTGGTTATTTGAAGAGCTGGGTGTAGGTATATATATATTTTAAATAACCAAGGTTCTAAATGATGATAACGATGTGGGTTAAACTCTTTCAGATTTGTCATTTTGTTTTCATAACAACACAACATAACTGTTAATGTTATCAGTATTTTATTATAGTCATAATTTACTGTACAATAAAATGAACAAAAAAGTAAACAGAGCAAATCTAGTATGAACATAAGGCCAAGTAAAAAATAGAATTAGTTAGTGCCCTTTTTTCAGAAATTTTATGGTCGGGAGGGAGGGTTATTTTTTCGAGGATGTTTTGATTCTAAAACGTAATAAAACATATTCCTATTTATTGTCGTTATTTTATCCAAGTGTCATCTTCATCGTGGGTATGGATGGAAAAAGCATGATGAATTTAATGGTATTTACCATAATGGCTTGTTTGAAGACTACAAAATTCTATCAGATTTGATCGGTTTTCGGACAACTAATTCCGACTTCTACCAATTTTGCAGTTACAAAATAATGTTAAAACATTTTTAAAGAAACACTATGAAAATAAAAAATAAATTGAGTTGGGCGTTTTTTCAATGGTCGGGTGGGGACGCTAACCAACTTTTTTTTACCTAGCCTAAACTCTAGCTAATTTGAGCCTCATTCGAGGACCAGGTGTTGCAATTCGTCTGGCTTTTCAAGTTTCTAATGTTTTTATTAAAGCGCGAAGCAGAACATTGACGTCACCTCGTGATCTTTTCCTTCTTTCATATTTCAGGCTGTCTCGAGATCAATGAATAAATGAATATGTCTGAGTCCGAATAACAAAATCAAATTAAATGACAAAGGTTTTGCATTAGTTGCAGAATGAAATGACATTTCTTTATAATCAATAGACCTAATCCGTTGGTCTCAATGTTTTCCCAATACAGTCCCGTTGGGAAATAAGGTTCTTTTATTTACAGATGCGGTAATTAAAATAACACGAAACTGAGAATGTTCAGCTAAACAAAAGCCTTATTTCTCAAGAGGACTGTTTATGGAAACTTTAAGGCCAGCGGATGAAGTCTATTAAAGGAATTACTGAGTGAAACTGAAAGTAGCTATTCTTTCTAAAATTGGAATGTGAAATCTGTGCGAGTTCTAAGGACTAAAGTCCTGGTGTCACGTCACGCAAGACACAACTTTGTGTTAGCAGACGTCATCGTTGTTCATAGCAACTTCAAATCGTGTCTGGTACACTTTTCGCAGACTGCAAAGATGGAGAAATTTAAAATTTTCTCCATTGTCTTTGCGTTTATACCCCAAGTGTTTTGTGATCGTATAAAGCCAAACGCAGTTGTTTTCCTTGTGGACGATATGGGGTACGCAGATTTGGGATGTTTTGGGAACGATTCGCTGAAAACTCCGAACATCGATCGACTTGCAGCAGAGGGAGCGAAGCTTACTCACAACTTGTCACCAGAATCGATCTGTACTCCTAGTAGAGCAGCATTTCTTACTGGTAGATATGCAGTGAGGTCAGGTATGGCCCCCTCAGCACCTGGGTCTCCTCAGCTGAGAGTATATCTTCACAGCAGCTCATCTGGAGGTTTGCCAACGAGTGAGAGAACCTTTGCCAAGGAGCTTTCCGAGGTTGGCTATCGCACAGGTAAAAATTTGTTACGTATTGATTTACAACCTCAGTGAGATTTTCTTTAGACGTTAGCGAAAATTGGGGTATCTTCCCAGAAGCAAATATTTTCACTCAAACAAAATGGAAAGAGACGAGAGAGGTTGGCAGGTAATCGTTTATTGGTTTAATCACTAAGCAGTCAGATTAAAACGGTTTTAATTAAATCAAATCAAATTAAGTCAAAATCAGCAGGTCGGAACAAATTAATTACAGTGTACATAACATACAAAAAGGTGCCCGTGACCCGTGACCGCAGTAATAACTTAGCAGTCAGATCAAAACGGCTTTGATAAATAAAATAAAATTAAGTCAGTCCGTCAGAACAATAACTTTTAAACGCCACTTTTTAACGGCTTTACGGTTACTTTTCATGGTATCACCGTGAATTTGGAAAGTCCTCATGCAATTACATTCACAGACAGAATGCAAAGGAAGCATCTTGAATATTTTCAGATTTTTCGGACTAGATTTAGGTGTTAAGTTTAAGGGGGGAGATTGGTCGTTTTAAAGAGAAATGGGATTTTAAGAGAAGTTAAAAAATTAATTTTGAAGTTAATATTTGATCGAAAATTGCCAAACCGCAACAAACCAAAGCTGCACTTGCGCATGGTCAGGAGGGACGGTTTGGTGCTTGTCCTAAAAAATTTCCCTCGATCTTCAAATCTCCTTTTCAACATTTTCACTATCCACCAAAATTTTAACCAGAATGCCTCCTGACAGGCTCCGCTTCACGTGATGGCTACTGTTCCACACTATCTGGAGGAATTTCAATCTAGGTCTTCAACTTGAAAAAGTTTCAAGCGCTGCTGTGGTATTCTGAGGATAGATTTGAGAGTTTTTACGATTGGGAGACATTCAGCAACAACAGCACTTGAAACATTCAGTCCCCCGGGAGGGAGAGAGG
>JAODFW020504185.1:0-11911 GCA_027575235.2 Palythoa mutuki | reverse complement strand
GATTCCATGTTTTTGTGCGTCTGTTCAGAAATAGATCATAGAGGACGTCAAACTGTGGTAAGAACATCAGTGAAACACTTGGCTATCGCCTCTTGTGCCACTTTTTTGTTCATACCACAGTTTGACGTCATCTATTATCTATTTCTGAACAGACGCACGCAAACATAGAATCTATTTGTTAAATAGAAACCATAAAATCACATCAAGCCACATCGACTTCGCCTCGTTTTCTCTCTGATGTTCTCCTACGTCATAGTGTGTTTCTAAAACTCGATAGAAAACAGAAATGGCGATGCTCTGTTGGCTTAATGAATGAGCTTGTTTACATCTTTGCAAACCGCAATAGACGGCCACGTATTAATTTAAGTAGTGGAACATACTTTTCTATGAGTTTACCAGCATAATAAACCACGCACGATGCTAGGAGAACACGCGAAAAGCTGGTAAATCCCAAACTAAAGACTTGCCGGTTAAGAAAAATATTTGTATTTGGGAAGACTAAATCATACTAATATATATGAATAAAATACTCGATTCTGATTATTTTACCTAACTCACTTACTTTCTAACCTAATATCATTCATTACCAACGTTGCAATTTTGTGCAACCAGACTGCAAAAACTTAATGTGACGCCCAAAAAGATTGCTGTTCAAAACTACGCACTGCAAAGAAGTGGTGTTGATAATGTGACACCAAGCTTGACAGTAAATTCTCGCTCGGCGCACTCGATTGTTTTTTTTTTTGCTCGTTAATTGAACTCTTTCATATAAAAAAACAAAAAATATCATTTTTTTAATTTTTCTACCTTTAAGCCGGGTAAAGACGAGTAAGTTTTCCCGGACAAATCTTTACATGGAAATAGGCCCTTTGCAAGACTTGATCACATGGTACAAGCAATGATATACTGGGACGCAAAATAACGTGCTAGACTCCAAGACAAAAACACAATTAACAAGAAATTTGTGATTTTTCTTTGTTTTACATTTCCCAGTGGAGTCTAGCACATTCTTTTGTGTCCCAGTATATCATTATTTGTACCATGTAACAAGTCCTGCAAAGGGTTAACTTTATTATTGTTTGCTCGTGTGAACGAGAAAAATTGGATTTAATCGAGAAGGGAAAATCGAAATTTCCATGCCAAAACTTGTCAAGGAAAACTTGTTCGTCCGTACCCGTCTTTAGTATTTACTTCTGCATGGAATGGTTAAATATAATGGATTTATGTAAATTTCACAGTCTACTAAATTGGTAAACTGCAACTTTCATGTATAACAAGGTAAAGTAAAGAGATGTCTTGTGACTTTTAATTTTATTTACATTTCAGCATTTGTTTTATTCATTTCCTAGGAAATCTTTAAAGAAATCTTGAAAATGTCTTCAGATGAAGCCAAAAGTTGGGTAAAAGAGTTGAAGGTATAAAGATTGTGATTATTATTATTAAAGGTATCACAAAGCACGTCTTGCGTATATGTGTGCAATAGATATAATTATAAAGATTACAATTTTTTCATTACATCACGGAACTAATGTTATTTGGGATGAAACATGAATAGCCTGTTTGTGTCTTCATGGATTCGAAAATTTTACTTTGAATATATGTAAAACAGAAAACATTAAAGGTACGATATTATGACCAACAAAATCCTCCAACTTGTATCGCAACTGATCACTGAAAAACAATTTGAAAAGCGATGCTGCGCGTTTTTCCAGCCGGGGACAAATTTATCTCGCTGCAAAATAATCTACACGCTTTTTTTATAAGAACCAGTAAATTTTGCCGAGGCTCGTTCTTAATTTTTTGGCGATGTCAGCCTCGATTTATTCTTAATTTGTTCTTATTTCGTTGAGCGTATTTTAATGAAGAAAATACCAAAAAAAAAGTTATTGGAAAATGAAAAGCCTTGCGCCACACATGTATTGTACGGGTGAATTTAGAGAGGAACTACCTTCATTGTTTGTTGAGCAATTTTTACAGCTTTTGCTGCGACTCAAGTTGTGACGCAAGCGGAAAGACAGGCGGCATTTAGTTTTGACCCGTTTCGCAGTAATGTTGCAAGACAAGTTAGGGGATTTTGTTGCTCGTATCACCGACTACCTTATAAGAACAAAAGTGTTGCAATTAAAACAGTGTCCAAAAAGATAATATTAGTTGTATCAATTTAAGAAAATAGAAAAATGACGTAAAGATACGCGAAAGTTCGGTCAAAGGTGAAACCGCTCACAGAAATAAGAACAAATTAGGAACAAACATTGAGGTTGAAATTGCCAAAAAATTTAGAATGAGCCTCGGCAAAATTAAATGGTAAAAAGCGTGTACGTATCATCCTGCTTGTAAATATCAGCTGCACTAAAACCGCCATTTAAATAGTATAAATTTTTTGAGCTTGGAGGTGATCCTCGATAAGCAGAAAATTACAAATAAAGTTCACAGAACTTTTGTTTTTATTTTAGGTCACAGGGCGTTACCACGAGGATATTTTTGGACAGAAATCCTGGTAAATGAGTCTGTGAGTGTAAATGAATCAGTCTGAAGCAAGCTGCATGTGCAGACGGATTTGCAGTGAGGATTCTTACAGTGCAACCACTGGAGAAAGACAAGATTGCTATGTATATATAGACCGTTATATGTCGTGTCCGCACCGTGTAGCTACGTGATGTATTTATCTTGCCCCGGCTGCATGACAACTAGCGTGTGATGAGGCAAAACTGGACAGAAAAATCAATTATTCGCCACATAGTCCGAGGATGCTATAGAACAACATAACATCAGATATATAATATTTATTTTTACATAAATATATGTAGGCTGCAGTTGCATTTTACAACTATGTTTTTACCATTTTAAACGACCCTTTTAAAGGACGACCGTTCATAGATTCGCAACAATCCGTCGAGTCTACTGACCGTTTGGGTTTCTATTAGTTCTCTATTTAGTTCACTCGCTTCAGCTGGAGGTACCGTGAGGATCTTTCACCATACGACCTGCATAGGCCGACAAACGACTAGTATGACAAAAACTCCGGAATCTTACTGATCTTGCCCTCAGTTTCTGCAAGTTGTATAGTCGGTTTTCCGTACTACTTTCCAAACATCCACAGAGGGCCTGACCAGCAAGGAACCACAAAACTAAAAGCGAACAAGAAAGCGAATAACTCAAGACTGGGATCGTTTACGTACAACACCTTTTGTGCTCCTTGCTAGACAGTTACCATAATTGGAACAAAAGAAAAACAAAGCCTACACTTGACTTTAAATTGATCATAGACAAACGAATCCATATTAGCAGAAAACCATTGACGATGTCCAAAGTGTGTGGCCTGAGACACGCGTGTTTGGGACCTTGTTGGCTTGAATGAAACTAAATAAATCCTTAGCCCGTCTAGTCTAATTATTCTCTTAATCGGTTCTCCAAATATTCTCCAACATAATCCTGTAACCTCAGAAATCGTGTTTGTTTCCAAATCCGCCAAACAGTAGAAGCTGTTTTCCACCATCTTTTCTATCTGGCTTTCTTCCCATTGCTATGAACTGGAAAGTGTAAAGCAAGTCCTTCTCGGTTCCAGCTGGTTGGATTCGCGACTTGTGCGTGGAATTTGTCATAAATACACGCTTTTTTATAAGAACAGCGAGGCTCAAATTTGCCAAAATTCAAGAACAATAAATTAATTTCAGAGCAAGCTCAGGCTGAGGCTTGATAACTAAGAAAGTTTTTGTAGTAGAAAATTGACTAAAACTTAGCGATACAGCATAAAACAAAAAGATTCACTGCAAAGACTCCTAAACAAACAATGAAGGCAGTTCACTTCTAAATTCAGCCGTACAATACATGTGCCGCGCAAGGCGATTCATTTTCCAATACCTTGTTTTATTTTTTTCTGCAATAAAAACCGCTCACAAAAAAAAGAACAATTTAAGAACAAATCGAGGCTTCATGAGCCTCGGAAAAATTTACTGGTTCTTATAAAAAAAAAAAAAAAAAGTATATAGGATCTCGAATCAAAACCAGATGGTAATAACGAAACTTGGGGCAGTCATTTATCTGGAAAAATTTCCCTTTGCTTTTTCTGCTTTGGAATAAGATGTCAAAAAGGCCGGGGAGCAACCGCACTTAAGGATACACGAAACCCCAAAAAGCGGCAAAGGGGCTACCCCCCAAGATAAACCTCATATAAAATTAATCTCAAAGAAAATCTGAATTCCTAGTCTTATAGGCTGGTTATGCCACAGACGAAACCCAAAAGTTGCCTTGCTTTCTTAATTCCTCGTTGTCGAGTTCTAGCAACTCCCAGAGTTGGAAATAAGCACTCGGTTCGGGAGGCAACAAATCTCGTTATTCGATCGGTAACGTAGATACTTCCGTCATATTTCCTTGAATGCGCGAAACGGTTTACGAGTTAGTTATGTTCCAAGCTCGCTACGGGAGTTAAAACAGCGTGCCACGTTCTGCGGCTGACATAATCGTTGCCATGGGAAATGACTCAGCTGCTGGCCCCGTTGTTAAGAGTCACTGTCTGTGAATAGTCTAAATACCAAAGTTCGGCCGGCTCTCAAAAATTTCTGATTTTTTCATATTTTGCCCAAATGACCCCTATGGTAAGTTATTTTCGAACACAGCACTAAAAGGTTTGGCAGCGCTTTATTTTTTTTCAGAATCGAGGGAAGTTTGAATCACGCTATTTTGGCTCTGGACCGCAGTAGCGGCCGCCATTTTTGGGTTGAAAATTGTTCATTTTGAATTTGCTGGTACGGATCAAGCAAGAGCGATGAAAAATGCAAATGAAAAGTGGATAAAATGGCCTGAAATAACTACCAAATAACAATAGTAACACAAGTAACATGACAGTAAAATGGTGAGTTTATTGCTTTATTATTTACAAATTTATAGGTGAAAATCTAAATTCCCATACTAAGTCTTAAATAACCGCTTGTAATATAATCCACTCAAACTGAGTCTAGGCCTCCTGTAGTATCATCACGTGTGTTTTAGGGGCCCGTTTATATGGAAAAAGTTGTCCCGCGACGAAGGGATATCTCACCTAACCAAGTTACTCGGGGCGAGACAACTTTTCATACATTTAATGATTTATCTCTAAAACGCAGCCAACCAAACTATAACGTCCCGGAACGAAGAATTGTCTCGGGTGGCAGAGATAACTCGCCTAGCCGAGGCGAGTTATACCCGAGATAACTTCTTTCATATAAACAGTTTGTCCCTTCTGCCCGGGACAACTCGGGTCTGGAAGCCATTTTAATACAGTGATTATGCTCAAAATTTCCCACGCTCTAATTACTCGTCCCGGGTCAGGTACTTTCCATGTAAACACGGGACAAAGTTGTCCCAAGTACAAAACCTCATATAAACTGCAGGTCGAGTTGTCGTGGCTGGAAGGGACAACCCTTTTACTCGGGATCATCAACAAGGCCTGAGAAAATAATGAAGACCCGAAGGGCAAATCCCGAGGGCTTTATTGTTTTTGATGTGTTTGGAACGGGTGATCAAACACGAAGTGTGAGTTTTTTATATGATATGGGCATGAGAACTTTTTTGAAAAAAAACGCGCAAATAAGACAAAGTGTGAGAAGTGTCACTGGAATGCAATGCCTATTATGGTTATTTATCAGATTTATGGGACTAAAAGTTTAAATTTTCTCTTTTACCGCTAGGTACCTCTTCCCAACTGATGCTGACATTTAGTTCTTGTAGAAAATGTAATTTCAAAATGCTTGTAAACACTTAGATCAACTGGTTTTTAATCGCATGTTTAAGAATTCTTGTTTGTAAGAGTTCATTGTTTCCATGAGTTGTATAATAATCAATAAAACATGTCATTAAAATGTGTTTCATTGGGTATCAAGATTCATTCACCTGACCCAAATAGTCGTTATTTATTGGTTGTTTACTGCTTGAATAATTAGTTAGTTTGGGAAAACTTGTGTCGTAAAATTTCTGCAATAGACAAATAGACCATTTTCGCATTGTCTGTTACCGCTGACCACAATGACAACAGATTCAGTTTGTACAGCCTTAGCCTCGTTTTGGTTTGAAATATTCAAAATACTAGTGAGAGAGAGCGAGAAGTCACCTCCAACAATAAACACAGTTGCAAACAGTGTAAAACTACATTGGAATTTAAGAATATTTAACTTCATGTTGAGGCTAAGGATGTACAAATGAATCCGTTGTCATAGGAAGTCAGCGGTAACTTAGAATTCGAAACGGGTATCACGTGACCTGAATTGGATACAACAACTGCCTAAACATGTGCGTCCCTATTGAAATTTAGAGAAAAATAAGACGCAATGGCACAAATTTGCTGCGCTGAAGGCTGCCAAAACAGCTCTACTATAGAAGTCTTCTCCCTGTTTGAAAAGAGATCTACACAGGATATTTCAACGTCAACACCAAACCGAGATCTACAACGAACACTTTACATCAGACAATTTTATTAATTTATACTCTAGCAAAACGCAATTGAAGGCCGATGCAGTGCCTTTAATATTTTCGTGGAATAAAGATAAGTCGCATTACTCGGGATGTCTTTGATCATTCAACTGAAAAAATAATGCAAATAATTATATAATTGCAATGTTCAACGTTTCCTGCTTTACACGAACAGTGTCCTAGCTTTAACTTCTACCCTGGCATTGCTCTCAATAAAAATTACGGCTTCAGAATGAGGCTCTTCACTTTTTCTTAGAGATCTAGAAACGTGCCTTGACATGGAAATCCTCCAACTGCTAATACGCGCAAAAATCGTAAACATACCCTTCCCGAAAGAACTTTTAGCTTTTCTTATAGCATTCTTTTTTCCGCCTTGCTCGAGCCAGGCTATATTTTGGGAAATTCCTCAAGGAATTCGACCAGGTCTACCTTTTGTTGACTACACAACTGCAGCAACGCTTTTAATTCACATAACACGGCTGCCATTTTACAAAGCAAATTAAATAGAACCTCGTTTTCACGCAATGTAAACAATGCCATGTGCGCGTTAGCCGAATTTGTCCACGAGTACGTCAGTGAACCGTTTGACTTCATCTTTGGCACAGTCGACATTTTTATCGATTTCACTGGTTATTTTTTCCATTTCCTGAACAAATTTGTCCGAAACCTCTTTTCTTCTGATTTAACTTAACAGCAGTGACCACAAGTGACTCGCTGTTGCTGCCTCATCGTGCGGAATAATCTTGTGTTTGTCGGGAAGGTCCGTTAACCACAACAGAAAGATCACAGTGACACCTTTTGCAGTGATTACAATAAAACACAAGTGGTTGGCTTTCGTGAAACTTTTCAGAACAAAATATCGGTTTCTGAAGGAACTCTTGGTAGTCTTCTGTGTGAAAATCTTTGAAAGCCCTGACTTTGTGTTAGGCTTTAGGCACGCCGTGTGCGTCCACACAAGAATGACAATAGATTTTACTACAGTCAAAACAAAACGAATAATCAGTCGTTTCCTTCCTACAGTTTCCACACGAGATATTCTTGTGAGAACTTGTTCTGATGTTGAGTAGCTCTACGAGGCGATTGTGTAGAAAGCTTGAAGTAGTGTTGATAAACGAATTATCATCGCCGTAGGAAGTTGAAAAAGTTGACGTTTTCAGCGTTAGCCCATCGTCACAGCATCATGATGCGGGGAGGAAGAGGAAAGGGCCCTGGGAACGAGGTTGTTTTGGGTGACCTCAAATTTTATTTTAAAGTAGAGGTGCTTAACGTTATATTATGGAAACTTTAACAGATGTTTGGCTGCCAAAAGCTGATTCTTCCCCAGCATAGAAAAACAAAATATACAATTAAAACTGACGTTTATAGTTTTGTTGTTTATTTGCTCAATAAATTGCAACTTACGATACAATTAATTAAATTAAAACTGAATAAAACGAATTCATAAGAGGTGAATATCATTAACTCTCCAATACCAAATCCAACCAAAAACATAAAAGGAGCAACATACAGTGGGGCTAATATATCGTACTATATTTATCAGCCCGGCCAAAGTTTTACTGAAAGATATCAATGGGAATAAACCCGCAACTTCAAAAGACATAAAAGTAAGAATATTAGTAAAATACACAAAGTGTAACCTATACAAAGCAAGCGGTAACTGTACCTTTTTAACACGAACATTTTGATTATTTTTGCGCAAATATGTTGCGACGGGATTTTATAAAAAAAAAAAGATGTATTGTCAAAATCTCAGTTTTTATCTTTTCAAGTTCAAAAAGTTCAACGCGGAACAACTGGTTTATGAAATTCTTTAAAAAGTTCTAAAATAATATTTGTTTACAATAAACTTCAAAATAAGTCCAATGGTTTGTTTTTGTTCATTGATTAACTTAGTACTAACACGTCTTGTCCTTCATTGGCCTCGTCAGATTATGTAAGGGTCGATATAGTGATAACCCAGGAGCTGGAGAGGCCACCAGATTTCTCACCAGGCTACCAAGTTGAGTCGTAAACAGTAGTAGCCTATGAGCCAGAGGCCACCAGATTTCCCACCAAGCTACCAAGTTGAATCATCTTGGAGTCCGCTTGGCTACTTCTGTATTTTTGTTTTTGTGTTTAAAGAAACCAGTTCTAAAAGCAATGTTTCAGATGAGCTTTGTATAAATAAAATGTTGGATGTTGATAGAAACGTAAAACCTTCAACTCTTTCCAAAACTAGAAGTTAAAAGTTGTAGAACAAAGTTTTGATGGCGATGTCGCCGCTTTACCCAAAACGGAAATTTCATATTGTGTAACATGACGTGCCTTTAAACCCAGTGGCGGTCTTAGCAACCTTTGCTTGACTAAGTTGAACAGCTGGCATTGTTGATTTTGGGCTTCTAAACTTTTGAATTGGCTCCTAAAAATTGTTCTTGGAGCCCATCATGCTCCGGAAACTATTTTTCTTATTTTTTTCGTCCCTGTAATGTTATTAATATGATAAAAATTTAAACTGGAGATTATATAATTCAAGTACTAGTTTTTTTCTTTAGTCGGCGTTGTTTTACCTCCGTAGCGAATTCATCTGATCGTTTATATTTCTTCTCTGTGTTTAAGAGTTTTTTGAGCTTCTCGTTTTCGGCTTTTTGTATTTTATTGTGTTTGATTTGGTGTTCTAGTTTGTTTTTTAGCTTCAAGATCTGTTGAGACTCAGATTGCGACCTCAATTTGACCACGAGGAATATCAAAGCTTCTGCTGCAATGACACCTCCAAAGATGAATTTTGACTTATATACCAAGGAAGCGACAAGGGCAGCCGCATTGAGAACTCCTAAAGCAATACTCTTTAAGGAAAATTTTCGCTTTGGCTCCTTTTTATCTTCTTCGGTTAGACTTTCTTTCATTTGCTTGACGTCCTTCATTGTGTTCTCTGCGTGTACTGAAAGCTCTTTAGCCGCATCACAGAGGTCGTCCACCAGAACCTCATCTTCTTCATCTTCCGATCCAATTTTTTGGAGCCTAGTTATCATGTTAGAGTAGAACTGAGCTCTCTCGACGGCTTTTTCTTCGGCAATCTTCTTTATCTTCAAGTGGAGATCCAAGTCTTGTTTAGCGCCGTCTGTTTGCTTTGGTATACATTTCTTCATTCCTTCCATTTCTTGTAGTTCCCAAATCAATTTTGCGAGTTCTTTCTGTTTCGCTTTTCTATTAACCTGTTCTTCGTCAAGTTCCTTAACGAGAGAGTCAATAGCAGTTTTTTGAGTTTTTACAACTTCATACTCTCTATCCAAAACTTCCAAGATGTCGTCTAATTCTTCATTTTGTAATTGCAGCTCTTTTCGTTCCTCTAAGAGGGTGGTCTTTATTCGTTTCATGGACATCCAAATGTTTGCAGCAAACAGGACAGTAAAACAAAAAGTTCCTTGCATAGCAAGAAAGCTTATTTGTGATGTGTAATGAAACAGGCCAAGCGCTACACCAACTACAATTGGAAAGGCAAATATCGGAAGGTTAATTTTATATACTCTTGGAATATCATCTGTGGCTATTTTTACTTCGGCTTTCTGATACTTCATTTGTTCTTGGTTTTTGAGAGCTTCTCTCTCTTGTCTCATTTTCTCAATGTTGTTTCTGAGTTCTTGGTATTCTTTTAAGGTCACCTGATTCTTTTCATCCTCCTCTAATTTTGCTTTTTCTGCTTCTCGCAGTCTTCTCTCCAACATGTCCACTACGTTTTGTAGATCGTCCAAATTTTCTTCGGATTCTTTTCCATCGACGATATTCATTTTCAGGTCTTTTTCTGCAATTTCCTCTTCTAACTGCTCTTTAATTTGTTCAATAAGTTTCACGTCGGTCTCAATTTGTAGTTTCATTTCCTCTATTGTCTCCTGCTGCCATTCGTTTTCTCGTTTCTTTTGCGCAAGTTCTTGTTGAAGAAGTGTGATCTCGTTTCCCTTGTTTCCTGCCAACCTGCCTCCACGAGAGCGCAGGAAGTTTTCAATTTCCATTCTCTGTTGCTTTTCAACATATCTGGACATTAAAAACGCAGCAGGTAAAACAGTAGATGCTAGAACAACTCCAATACATTTGGATGACAGGAAGTGTGGAAGTAGAATCATTAGCAAGGCTAAAATGATGTACAAGGAGATTTTTTCGCATTTCTTGCTTGAATGTACGTCCTGCAAATTTGGTAACTTTTCTTCTGGTTCTTGTCCATCGTTGCCTTTCGATGGAGCATCTTTTGTTTTGTCACGTATGACTTTAACCAATTCTTCCGATATGGTGTTGTCTTCAAATACATCATCATCTCCCATTTCTAGATCTGAGTCATCACTGGAGCCATCAACTGTTTGGAAGATTTCATAACCGGTTGGTAGTGGACACTCAACTGAGACAGTTTCAACAACTGCAATCTTCTCCGAAACTGGAAGTTTTGGCATATCCATGATTCTTTTCAACTCGTTGAGGACACTTTCTTCCTTTTTAACTGAACTACCAACTTTCAACACCGGTTTCGTGGAAGGCAGTTTCTTGCTGTTGTTGCCGAGGAAGCTTTCTTGATAATCCTCCGTGGCAGACTTTAGTACCAGCTCCTCATTTACTGAACTTAGATTTGAGTCTGGAATGAAAAAAAATAAACACAAGCTTTAGCTGACATAGACGCAAAGTATTTAAAATATTAATCAGTGTCCTAAACACCTTTATCAGATTATCGATACAAATCACACGCACACACACAGAAAAGGTTAATCAGACATTTGTGTGACCTTCTTTTCCGCCAAAGTTGACTCTGCTTTCTATCCTTATAAAGTCAGTAAAATGAGTTCTATGACATCCACCTCTCTGGTAGTGAAGATAGGTAAATCTGATTATCATTTTGTCCTTTGTGCATTATTGATTTTCAAAAAAATGCAGGTGAAGTGTTTTATTAAATGTTTTTAAAATTTTCTATAATAACATGGCAGCGGCCTTCTTTTTCACACTGGAAAACAAGCCAAGGTTAATGTGTTTTTGTTGTGCATCTCGCTATAGTAGATTCTACAAGTCACACGCACACACACACACACAGAAAACGTTAATCAGACAACCGTCAAATAATAAACAGCCTTTTGTTTTAACACCTACGTTGATATTCCATTTGAGCGGCTCAACCTAGTGGCTTTGATGAAAGAAACATTTTTATAGCAACATCTTTTGTTTATGCTTTGAGTGAAAATCACGAAAATTTGACTCATTTCATCTTTCACATATCTAGTCAAATTTTAAATACGGGTTGGTTAAATCTTGCGTCTGCATCCTAGAGTGCCTTAATTATGATCAAATCGACATTTCGACACGGAAGCTATTAATCTCCGTGTTAAACTAAATAATTATAGGAATACTTGAGTTTGATTATCGAAATATCTTGGGCCGGTGAACCTTTTTAATTGACAATAAAAATAGAGTAATTTAACCCTTCAAGCCTCAAGTCTTTTAGCCATATAGCCTC
>JAODFW020503183.1:0-11912 GCA_027575235.2 Palythoa mutuki | reverse complement strand
GTATTGGTCAATTTTTGAATTATATTATGCAACATGTAATGTATTTTTCTGTTATTATAAATGCATGTAAATTATTTTTTATATTTTTTTATAATTGTTTCAGTAGTGTGAGGGCCACGTGTTAAATAACTCTCTGGGTTAACTTAAATAAAGTTTATTGTATTGTATGGTATTGTCTGTTTTACCCGCCACACGATCCTTGGATCGTGCATCGTGTAAAAAACACACGATGCACGATAGGATCGTGCCTCGTGTATAGTGTAAATTTTACACGGTACACGATCCAAGTATAGTAGATCTAGTCCATCGTGTATAGTGTAAATTTTACATGATGCACGATTGTAGGAGTTATCTAGAGTAAATTACAGATACCGTAGTTATTTACTTTTAAGCCGCACTCATGCAGTATTAAGGCGCACCACCCATTGTGACAAAGATAGCTGAGCGGCTTCATGAACGGTTTGTTTCGAAAAACACTCAGTTTTAAGCCGTAACCCCCAATTCGGAACGCTGTTACTCACCATATTCTGAAATTTTGTGAAAAAATGGTGCGGCTTAAAAGTAATCCTAATCCTTCTTTTCAAGTTGTCTATGTTTCTAATTCAGTTTTTAACCTCTGGCGTAAAATCTAATTTTAAACAGCATTGGGCCAGCGATTGTCTTCATAGGACGTGCTGAAAAGCATGCTTCGATCTTTCACCTGCAAGCAGAAAACTTAAAAACATTTTGTCTTTATAATTTTTGCCTTGGTGAACTCTGTCAATCTGACAAAACTCATCAAACAGAATGTCATACAAAACATTGAAAAGGACAATTTGAGGACCTAATTGGATTTTGTTTACTTTCGCAAACAACGAAAACTCGGCTTTCATTGAATTATTTGAAGTTTAGTACAGTATGTAACTTAAATTTCAGAAAACGGTAGGTTTGCAGCCTTTTTGTTCACCAAGTTGCCAAATGTTTCGAGTAAGTACGCACTCCTCTGAAGCTGTAATTTTACTGGTTCTCGTTAACACGGAGTTCCTTTGTAGGGTTGGCGTAAGGTTTATTGTTTATTGTGTTTCTCTTGTGTTTTCATCCAATCCAAAAAGACTTTCTAAACAACTACGTACCGCCCGAATGTTTGTTCAGCTCAGTTGAATCAAAAGAACCGACAGCTGACAGCAAATATAGCAGGTATACAATGTACATAAGTAGTTTTTTGTTTTAAAAACCATAGTTTCAATCAATCGGAGAAACAAATAAAAATAGTGTTTCTATTATCTTAGTGGAATGGCTGTAATAATGGAGTGGATGGAAAAGAGGTAAGAAAGAAAGAGAGAGTAAAAAAAGCTAAATCCATTTACGAGCATAAGTGGGCCTTGGAGCTGGTGCTTATCTCCGGTTTCTGTAGAGTTAAACGGATGAGAGTCATTGGCTCCCCCTGGACGGGACAGTAATCCATCACAAGTTTTAGCCCCCAGCATGCAGGATGGAAAGCTGAGTCAACTTTGGTGGAAAAGGTCACACAAATGTTCAACTCTTGGCTGAGCCGCGATTTGAACGATATTGCGCCGGTTTAAAGGGGCTAAAATAAAGTATGCGAAAAACGGAACTCAAAAATGCTTGTTTAAAAGTTATTCTTAAAGTATATATACACTTATTTCAGGTTCCAGTCACTAAGAGTGAAAATAAAATTCAAGGTAGGTTTCGATGTAAATTAACTTTGTTATCTGATATATGTTTGAATGTATTTATGGTTGGAGGTTGGAACGGGAGCATATTCCTCTCAACAGATGTCAAAAGTCATGAGCACTTTACAAACAACTTATTTACGACATTTACAACAACGAATGGAAAAGGACAACTTGGCTTTACCTATACGAAAACTAAAAACAAACATCATCACTGTAGTCTAGCGGCCATGGCGATTAATATCGTAGTTAAATTGGGCAATCATACCTTATCTACGTATTACCACAGAGCTTGAGGTTAAGGCTGGATTCCATATAACCATGAGCCTGAGCGACGGCGACCGTTTCTAGCGACAACAACGTGCAGGTGCTCAGCTCGATGCATTCCAACGTGAGGTTATTGTGTTTACTATTGTTCTGTCACGTCGCCGTTAGCGTCGCCGTCGTCATATCTTAAACTCCCTAGTATGGCATCCACGCCGGGGGTACATCGACGACGTAACGGCAGCATGTCTAAGTAATGTCCCAGCAGTGTCGGCGGTTCGGTCGCCGGCCTTTAAGGTTATATAGAACTACTACCGAATACATCTCTTCTTAGGACTACTTCAACCAAAACTATCACATGCATACAGGCTCAATCTTTTACAGGCGGAAGGGAAATGTAACGAGATGGGCAAGCAACCTCCCTCCCTCTATGAACTTTTAGTCTTATTTTTACTGTGCGAGGGGAACTTAGTTGAGGGCAGGTTAAAATTGAAAAAGTCAGGAATTTAAGAATTCCACACTAGTCTTGTATTATGGTTGGGGTTTACGGTTGACAAAAATGTAGTAGAAAAAAGTTTGTGTTTGTATTACAGTTCCTGTTAAAAAATAAGAAAAATCATATTTATTTTAAAATTCTAGGTTTCTGTCCGAACGGCTGGCAAAGGTTTGCAGATTCGTGTTACAAACGCTTCTATAAAAAAGAGACCACGTGGAATGAAGCGCGCGAGTTCTGTCAGCGGCAGAGGAGTGATCTCGTTTGTATTCAGGTGAGATAATAACCTTTAATAAAGCCAAAAAAGATTTAAACTTGACAATGATTTCAATTACACTCCAACAAAAACAACGACAACAAATTTATTAAACACATTATTACAAGATACAGACTTAATATAGGAAAAAGAATTACAAATTGATAAAAGAAGGCCACCTGGTAAGGACCATGCAAACAGACGCAAAAAGCCCCAACAATGTTGGTGATCGTCTAAACTAGCGATACATTCTGGTACAGTAATCCGGCAATGCGCGTGCACAAATGGAAAACAGCTTAAAGAAGTTAAATTAAGTTATAAGCTATTTTAGAGGTGTTTTAACTTTAATTCAGTTTAATTAAGTAGCCATGAGTAGCCTTGAAATAACTTGCCGGGTTACCATAGCAACTTTGTTACCGAAACAGCATTTAATTAGCATCGACAAAAACATAACGTTGAAGCGACTGAGAAGCAATTAATTTTACGAAAAATTGCCAAATTTCATGGTATTTACTTGAACGATGATAGAGTTCTCGCATGTTAAAATTGGAGCGGGCACTTTCTGTCCACTCCACCCCCCTGGGTAAAATAAGCTTAAACTCTTTCCATTATTACGGAAATGCCAAGACATAAAACGAAAATGGCTATTGGGCCCACGTTTGTGGATTTGATGTTTTAGATTACCTCACACTGGACGATTCTTTTCTTTATTCTAGAGTCAGGATGAGCAAAGATTTGTTTATAAAACGTACAGATGTGGTGAGTCAATATGGATTGGGTTGAGGAAAGTATTACGTGACTACATCTGGGTCAATGGCGACAACATGGGGTATCAATACTGGAACACTGGATTGGGAAACCCTGCTGGGAAGGAGCACTGTGTAGAGATTGTGGACTACTTTGGTAACAGAGGAAAATGGAATGATATTAGCTGTAACACAAAAAAAACAAACTACTTCATCTGTGAGCTCGAGAGAGGTTTGGATGATCTCGCTTGTACCAATACTTAATCATACATTTTTACTCGTGTTGGTCGACAACTGGTTGGCTTCCTGGCGTAATAGAACCTTCACGGTTGTAATTGCATCATGGGTAATCGGGATACTTCAAAGTTCCAAAGTATAAGTAAGTTCATATTTTTATCTAATTGGAACTTTGCTGAAAATATCTTTTGTTTTCGAGCGAGTCAGTTCCATACGAAAGATTAGAGCTAACCTTGGCTATCTGAAAAGTACAACATTTGAAATTAATAAAATTGTTTGTGAGTAATCGTTGATAAACTTCAGTTCGCTACTCAGCTCTCTGAAATTAATATCTTGATTACCCATCATGCAGTTACAACCGTGAACGAGTCAATGACACTTGCTCTTTACCCGCAGCACTTCGCTAACGAATTGCTACTAAACAAAACACTGATGTAGGATCCGCTTTCTGTTACTAATTACTAGCCCTAAATAAACAAACAGAAAGAAAGTTAATTTATTCAATATTTGCCATCCGGAGCCAGGTTACAGGACTGGGGAATTAAACATCAAGTGGTCCCCGGTTACCCGGGAAAAAGTGCAGAAGTAACACTGTTCAAATCTTACTTTCCTCGCTATATCCCAGGGTCGGGGGACCGGGGTTTCAATTAACTAGTGCATAATTGGTTTATAGTCATAACGAAGCAGCACGAAAAAGAAGTTTTTGACCTCCAGTCCAGCTCTGTATTGTTCTCAGTTCTTCCCGAAAGTCTTGGTCACCTTAATATGAAATATTCATATGGTGTATCCTTGGCTTTATTCGACCCAAATGCACTGAATCAACCGGTACCCACCCATATCAAATCATTTAGATTATTTTTTACTTGTAGGTGAAGTTTTACCACTTTTTAATTCGAAACTTTTGGAATTTGTTTTACATAAATAAAGTTATTGACAAAACTACAACTGCAGGTAACCTGAAATCTCACTTACCCAATTTCGTGCACAAATTCAACATAATCTTTTTCGTGTTCTCTTGGCTTAAATCTTATGCAGGTTTGACGCTCAATTTCCCGCATCGCCTTACGAATGGCTTTATGGGCTTTGCGATCTGTAAACCAATGTCATAACGTTTTTCGTTAGAACTAAATTGAAAAAAATATATATTTTCAGATACAAAGAGGAGTAGAGAAATATAAGGAGTGTTAAGTCATTTTAAAATACCGACAGCATCTCTATATAAACATCTAGAGAGTCTAAACTAGGACGTTTGGAACTTTTTTCAGGGCTCTCTTTTACGGTTACTTTATTGCGTTTGTAACAGCGGAGACCGTCAATTTTGGATTCTCATCCGCTGGGTGCAATTTAAATTGCGAAAGGGAAAGAGTAATGCGACATACTGAGACGTCAGTCAGAATGTATCGCCGTAATTCAGTTGTATATACAAATTGTTTTCTGTAAACAGCGCATATCAATCAGGAAGGTATCATGTATTCGTCTTAAGAGTGCACCTGTTTTAATGTAGACTAGCACGTATCACAGGTTTTCTAAAGTAAAAACGACTCAGTTTTTCGTTAAGTAACGTTCCTGCTTTTTAAGATTCTTCAGTTCTTCCTTTTATCGTTCCTGCTTTTAGAGATTCCTTCTTTTAGAGATTCCCTCTTTTATCGTTCTTTTTTTTAGAGATTTCTTCCTTTTATCGTTCCTACTTTTGCCGTTCCTAGATCCCCGTTCCTACTTTAATTTCTAGCCTGTTTCCTGATTGCATCACAAAAACTGCAAAATATTGTAGACAATAAATAATATCATCCGGCTTTTTGTAATTGCTTCCGTCTGTAATCTGCATGGACGCTGGGTTCTTCTTATGTACTACAATGTGATAGATTCACAAGAACTCTTTAAATGAAATCAATTCGTCAGCAATACGCATGATTGTTTTGGGAGGGAGGCGCTGAAACGTACGAACGGCAGCTATATTGTACCCTCACAATAACTCGATGAAGTATTTGGCATGAAATTATCAGCTATTAATTAAAATGATTGTTTTTGGTTGAAAATTATACTAGTTGAAGAAAACCACGCCATGAGTGCATTTTATAAAGAAAAAGGCAAAACTTCAGTAAAGTTTGAGTGAAAACGTATATTTAAAAATGTTATTATTTTATTGTCAGACATGTACAATAAAGCACGCATAAAAATATTCAATAATTTATGGCTATTAAGGCTCTTTCGAAAGAAACAAAAACGGCTGTTGCGCTCTTTAGTTAAGTTAATTCATGTAAACCGACGCTTGGTTCAATACCAGAACGATGACTCACAGTTACACTGCCAACGTTGTGCAGATAGACAAATACAGCCTCTATAAACACGTGACTTGTGAGTTCCGATATCATCATACACTGCTTGTGGTAATCAAACCTCTTTTCCCGCCAAAGTGGCAACACCTTTTCCGAAGACGTACATATATTTTACCTGCCATTCATCGAGTTCCAACTGAAGGAAATGCGTATACTTCTGTATCAGTATTGCTTCAGTTCAAAAAGCCTTATACTCAAAAAAAGAAAACAACATCCTGTTTTAACAAAAAAACAAATTGCGTAACGTCCTTCGCTTGTTACGCGTTGAGGAAACTGAACTACACGAGGTCGGCTCGATTATCACTATAGTCTATAGTCAATAGAACAACATTTTATGGACAATCGAGGCGCACCTTCAGGTAAAAATGAATATTTTTATTCACAGAAAAAATTACGTTAAAATATGGCTTATCCGATACTCAAATACGCTACACGCTAGAAACACCAGCGAGGCAGCAAACCATATTTATCAAAACCCGATAAAATTATTGCCAAAAAACTGAAAAACGTAGCATTTGACTACATGGGTGTAATTTTAAGTTATGTCTAATAAATCAGTTTAGTTCGACATTTTAAAGTTATGAAAAGTGTTGGAATATGAAAGAATGATTTGAGAACACAAATTATCGAGGCTCGGATTCAGTGAGCGAAAAGTTAAGGACAACGGGGTTTTCTTATAAAAAGAAATGGTCAGTGCCGTTATACTATAAAGTAAAGTGAATGAAGTCGGCAAGCCTCACTTCTCGATGCTACTCATAAAAACCTTCAACGTTTCTTCCTCAAATAAAATTTTGTCTTTCTTGATCCTCTTTACCTGTGTACACCGGCTGTAGTCTTGGCTCAAAAGCTGTATTGCTTATGCATTTAACAAAGTCAAGATTGCCAAATAAGTCGCAACAGCTGAACAAAATCATGTACCACTTCAAAAACCGCAATACAGTAAGCAGAGCAAAACGTGTAGCTTGACAAATTTGCGGTTACTTGTTATATTGAAATACTTACGGAGATTTGGATCAACTGTGTATGGCACCATGCCATCTTTCCAACGTTTTATCTTGTCTTTGACAACAGATCGCCTCTCTCTTTTGTCATGTGTTGCAGTAATGAGCTCATTAAGGCTTGGAGTCACTACAATATCACCTTCAGTCAGAACTACAAAAAAAGGATATATTCGTAGGTTAAAAAGGCTCAAACCTGGGTAGTGAGTTGTTGAAATACGATAGCACCCTATATCAGTGCATGTATATCAATTTCCTGATTTAGAATAAGTCGGCGATAACAGCAGGAACAATAATATATGTAGATATGTGTTGAAAACAAAATGCATTTGGCTGTTGCTTCTGTTCACACAAATTTGCCCTCGACTGTATGTTTTGTTTAGAAAACTGTACTATTTTTTATTGCACTGTATTTTAAATATAATGTATTGTGTTTAATTTAAGGATATCATTTTTTACTGTAAGAGTTTTACTATGGCGTGAAATTAATAATGTATATAGTGTGTATAGTTTAAGGATATTACTTGTTGCTGGAAGAGTTTTACTATGGCGTGAAATTAATAAAAACTTATCAGGCCAGTCCACATTAACTTCACTTTGAATGTCATTAATGGTAGGTCAGCCGCTAATAGCCCGCTTCAGTTGTAAAAATAGCCAAAACGTGATAGGTCAGTAAAAAGTTTACTACTTATAAGTGTGGGTGGAAATGTCACTTTAATGACATAAAATGTTTTTAAAGACTTTTCTAGTTTAATTTGAAAGGATAGCTGATAAAAAAAAATTGTTGTTGTTGGAAGGATACCCTCATAATCACCATAACTTTCAAATATACAACTGTGAATAGCTCCAATCAATACATAAACTATACCAAAGATGGGACTGGATAGCGAGTTAAATCAAATTTATTGATTATTCACGTACTTAATATTTCTTACCCAACAAAAGAAAGAAACGACACGACAAACATTGCTTCTGTGATGAGAAATGTATGTTATGGCAGTAACATCTAGCCAAAAACTCTTTTTATACCATAGGTATAAATGAGTATAAAATATACTCAAATATAGTTTCTTTGCTTTTCTTAAATCTGAAAAGTAACTTCGTGAATTTCAGAGTTGAAAGCCCGTTTAATAAATTATTACTAGAAGTAATACCACTGGTAATTTTCTTTTTTGAATTCTCTAGACTTGAATTTTCCCGCGCCGGCGTTAAATTGTGGAATGAAATAACTCATCGACTAAAAAACCTTTCAAGAACCAACTTTAAAATGAATTTCAGCAGCTTATCGATTATAATTTAACGAGGAATGGGTACTATGTTGAAATCTCCAGGTTCTCATTCAGATAATTACAATAGAAAATACCATAATAATGCTATTGATTATTCCTTTTTTTCTACAATCCTTTAGGCTTAGTGTAATAATTAAATATACAGACAGTTTATAACTATGTATATTTCCCCTCATTTTCTGTTTACTTGAACCATTTGCGTCTATTGACTTTTGTATAAGATCCTCGATTAGCTTTTGCTATCTGCAGATACAACTGTATATAACTAAAAATTTAAACTCGATAAATCGCGTAACAAAAACCAACTCAGTAAATTATTCGCTTATTTCTTCTGGTAGTTACCAAAGCTTTCTGTTTACTCTACAAACACAAATGGCGCTCAAATTAGCATTGAACCATATAGCTTCAGTAGAGGATTCAAAGGTCATCATAAGGAGAGGTTTTTATAACATCAAGCGCAGTCAACATATCTCCTTTCATATAACAGATATTGTAAATTGAGTCAAAAAAGTAAAGCTCAACAAACGTTATACCATCTGACTTTTGTATTCAAATCAATTAGCGACCAATATCTAGATTGAGATTTATTTTACAATAGATAGATATGCCTGTATAATTAATACAACTGCACAGGTTTCTGTCGGAGAAATAAAAAAAAATCTATATTTTAACTTACGGTTTGACTTTGAACGCTTGGCGGGTTTGGGGGCAGCCTGAACGTAGCAATTAACAACAAATATACCAACCAAAATGGCTCCTAAGAAACGACTGATCATACTGAACGACAAGCAATGTTAAGTTGACTTGAACGCGAAGAGATGTGGAAGAAAAATTAATGAGAGGCGTACGCGTCCAGAAGTTGTTTAAATAGCGACGTCGATCAATAAGTTGCGTGTCAGAGAAACGGAGACAGAGAACAGACAATCTCTCTTCATGGTTTGATGATTACTTCTTGATTTGCATTTCCGATATCCTGTGACCTCTCAGTTTAAGTTGATAAAGAGTTCATCCGGTTTATACACACAATAAAGAGCTATGACTCACAGGAAGTGTGATCAGTGATGATGGCCGTAGGGGCAACTGATATGTACATTGCAGCTCATTCCTTACTTGGCAATTCTGCTCGAATGGAACTCAACCAGGAACATACACTGATTAAATGTGACTGTTCAACTGGTTTGTTTGAGAAAGTCTGACTTAACAGTAAGACTGGAGTCAAGCATACGAACAGAACTTCGTGGGTCTTCTATTTTAGTCAACAATAAATATGCCACAACACAAATATCAACGAAACATTACAGATAATAATGTACTCATGTTTCTCTTTTGCCAGTATTGAAGTAAACTAATAAATGATGAATAATTTATAAATCTTTCCTATAGTTTAAATATTATAATCCCTGTTAAAAATTAAGAAATCCGAGAAGCATTTTTTAAGAAAGCTAAAATTTCATATGGAATCTCCTCAAATGCAATTAACTTTTAAAAAGGCAATGAGTTTATATTTTAGCAACAGTTTCTCTCTTTACACCAAGGAATTTTCCAGAAAAATATTTTGAAACTGAAGCCTCTACTTAGCCGTAAGTAAGATATATTCTAACTATTCAGAACTAAATTCGGACAATTCCACGAGATTAGCTCCTGAAGTCTTCAGAAACTTTCAGTTTCAGCCAGTACATTTATCTATCGGTACTTCTAAAATTGGATACTTTATTTAGAAAGTAATTGCATGAAGAAAAAAATTTAGTTTCGAGAGCTGTTTTTGGAATCTGGTACTATATTATCAACGCCATGTTCATACTAAACATTTATACACTGACTGACGCAGTCTCTGGGGGTCCGCAGTGTTTAGATTACATAAATACCAATGGCAGTAGTTAACTATCATGTGTTATACCAAAGGCTTAAACAGTTTTGTGTGTACAACTCAAGCTAAACAACAACCCAAATATTTACTGCTATGTTTTGTAGCCCCTGGCGTATCTTAAACTCAATTATTACTTTTTAAATATGCCTGTCTCCTCTCACGCATCAGTGGTCCTACAAAGCACAATAGGCATGGAGGCAATTATAGTATCACAAAGCTCTCTTACAATTAAACTTACTTCTAAATTTACGAGAAATACTTAAAAGCGATATACAACAATATCGACTGCAACGATAGGAACAACAAAAACAACAACAATGACAAGACAACACGAGACAAAACTTTATTGATTTCACTGTTATATTTACAAAAAAGAATATCCGAATACATCTAAACTTACTTATACATTAACGGAAAAAAATATGTATACATACTAATTCTAAATATATTGTAAATTAGGAAATGTCTAGTGTCAAAGTTAACTTTGCAGTTTTCTAGTTAGACACTAGTCATTCTATGTTGCAATTCTTTTTAGACGTATTAAACAACATATAACAACAAATTATTTTCACGCTTTCCTCGAAGTTGAATGGAAAGAAGTATACAAAGATTGAGTATATTCAGTTAAATGAAGAATTACTGGTGGTCAAAAAAAGGGAAAATCGAATTAAGATAGCAGAAATAATACTTGGTCTTGGGTAATGAAGATTTAGACAATAAAGTATAGCAAAAAATGAAAGTATTTCAAAAACATGAAACAGCAGTAAAGCATCAGAGTGGATCGAAAGATGTTTCTCGAATATTTTGACCGTATTACTATCGGTGGTGAAGTTGTGGAAACTGCCGCCGGCTGTATTCACGAACTTTATGTTCTTCAAATGATCTCAGATAACAAAAATGCAGAGTATACCATGAACGCCGCATTATATTGACATCAATTATTAAACACCTGTATTTGCCATGGCAAATGAAAGCTTTACGTAATTATTCTGCTTTTCTTTAGGAAAAGATTTTACGGCACATACAAATAGACACAAACTCTCAAAGATCACTACTGAAATCGAAAATAGTTTTACCAATATTTTTAATGACTGTAGTGGATGTTATTTATGTAATTCGTGAAATGAAAAGAATACATAAAGTTTTGCACTCCGTGTCACACGAGAGTCTGCGGACTCGTTATATACATGTTGAAATCACATATACATAACAGACCGAAAACGATACATAATGAAATTAATCGATTCTGATTGGCTGAGAGCAATGCTGATTTTTGTTAACTCAGTGCAAAATTTGTTAATTCAATGCAATTTACTCACAGAAATGTTGATTTTGATTGTCTAATAAACAACAGAGTTTGGTAAAAACTAATCAATTCTTTTGTCTTGGTGGAGTGATACTTGAAGATGAACGTTGCAAAATCAATGCCGGCGTCCATGCTCTGTAATCTCGTTATGTATGTTATTATCGAATTTTCGATTTGCAATTTTGATACTTTTTGAAAACGCACTGACTTGTGCAAAATTATTTCAAAATTGAACTTGAAGTCGTGTGATTGCCCATAGTTCAATTACCAATATGTTAGATTATAGTTATCATAATTTTAGGTTCCCCCTAATAGTGGAGGGATTTCCTGGCTCTGCTAGATCAGTACTTTATAGACACGTAACAAAGATTTATTATCATTATCATTATCATTATCATTATCATTATCATTATCATTATCATTATCATTATCATTATCATTATCATT
>JAODFW020503182.1:0-19367 GCA_027575235.2 Palythoa mutuki | reverse complement strand
TTGGGAGCCCGTGCAAGTTACCAGTAGAGAATATTACCTGCTTCTTACAGTTCTAATAACTAATTCGAGAAGACTGCGACTTTTCAAACAATACAGTGTCATAATAGTTAATCACGCCATTAGCAGTTCATCTTTTCTGCTGGTTGTATTCTTGCGTTAAGACTTTAACTTAGGGGAAAAAAACAAGGTGGTGATTATTTTCAATTAATGGAGATTACGCGGATGCCAAAAACATAGCAACAATACTAATTTTATCATTGTGTTTACCTAAATTAACACTTAAAGTGGTTTTTCATCTTGGTTCCATGAGGAGACCCTTTTCCTGTTTAAAATGCGCTAGATATCCAAACAAGTGGATCGATACCAATTTCATTTACCAATTACTCATTGATATTAAATCGTCACGTGTCTACTACCTTAAAAAAAAGTTAATCATATCCAAATAAAAGAAGATTGATACCAATTTGATTTACTAATTACTCATTTATGTGTTTGTTTGTTTTTCTTTTTCTTTTTCTTTTTTCTTAACCAAAATACATGCAACAGTTCAATCTCAGACCATTTATTGTATAGTAGGATCTAGTATGTTTTATTTGTAAAATATTATCAAGTATGTAAACATTACTTTCTTAGTAAAGACATTTGACTGGTAAACTAATGGAATTGTGCTTTAATGTGACGCTTTATCTTTAAAGTTCATTTTGCAAATATAAACTGGAACTGAAAAGCTTTCTATTATCTAACTAAAATAATCATTTTTCAATTCGTCTGTGAAATAAGCTTAAGTGCCTGAACTATTAAAGGTCAGCCCAATGTAATATTAATTTGATAGATCAGCTTCGCGGGCTTCTTCTCTTGAACGGCTTATAACTCAATTCAATAATAATTTGCTGCTAAAAAAACTGCTTTTTTTATCTGCGATGAAAAACCACCGTCACGACCGTAAAACAGTTAACTACAAGCTAACTCTTATGCGCGTAATTCAAAATAACAAATTCTGATTGGATGTCATCTTTCACTTTTGCTTAGCACTGCATATGGGCAGTTGGTTATAAGAAAACTATTCACTTTTTAAAATGTCGTTCTGATAATAATGAATGTTATTTAGCTATTATTTTCTTCAACTGTTTTAAAACATCGATCAAACACTTTGTAGTCAGTTTTACGCATATTTTAGAAACCTAAAGTTACCGACACGTGTTTTGTTTCAAACATTGCCCTAAAGATACAAGCACAAAACAACAAGTTCCACTCTAGGGCATACAGCCCACAATTAAGTACAAACGAACGAAATCAGCTTGCTAATCGCCCTCCTGGCAGTCAAACGGGATTAAATAACAAGGACGCAGCTCGACGAGAGGTCTTGCCACAAGCATTTTAATCCTTTCAGCCCCAGGCAATTTATCAACATCTAACTTCTCCTTACATAACTCAAACTAAATAATCTAACTAGTAATGAGTAATAAAGAATTGTTCAAGTGGAAAAGCTTTGGAAGTTCAAAAGCCAAATTCTCCCAAACTGCTAATATAGAAAGTATGGAGCTCAGTTGGGAGAGTTTACCAACAAATCATTTGTTGTGTTTGCCGGGGCTTAAAGGGTTAATTAAAGGCGCACTCATGACACACAGACAAGGGTTACAAACAAATACACAGTTACAAACAGATACAAAGTGCCAACAGTATACGATAGCACCACAGCCAGATGGAATAAGTTGGGAGTCGATTTATATTTATGTTAACGAGGATAATGGTTTTATGTTTTTTGCATTTAATAAAATGAAAAAAAGGGAAATTTTAATTTTGGGAAAGGTCTTAAAAACATCGGAAATGCTGATACAAAAACAGCATGAAAATTAATGTTTTCAGACAAGATATTGGTGATTGAGGTCGATAACTCTTTCTGGTGTGTCGTAACTATCGTCGTCGGCAGATTTTTGAGTTTTATTGTCTAAAACAACAATAGGAACGTAAGATTGATCAGGCTTCTCCTTCACTGTGAGACGAAGTGGGGGCGAAGTACTGACAGGCTCTGGAGTTGACGTAACGATTTCATCGTGATCGTTCCCTTCGGGAGCGTCATAAAGGTGGTCGGGTGTTTTGTTCAGATCTGCACTGCTATTAACGGAGTTGTTGTCCGGTACGTCGTATACAGGAGGGATTTCAGCACTCATACGAAATTCTGCTTCAATGACTTCTTCGGCGGGTTGAATGTGATTGTCAGCTTTTCTGGGGATGGAGTAATGTCTGTGATCAAATCCACCACCTTTGAGGAAAGATACGATAAATAAATTAAAATTAAAAAGCAACAAAAACAAAATAGAAAATAAAACATTACAAAACATTACCGTAAAATTAAACGTATAGGGAAGATTTTAACTTTAAAACAAGCTAAAGTATGTTTGAGACTAACCCTCGAACACCCAGTGAGGGTGTGTGTGTGTGTGGGGAGGGGGGGGGAGGACCCCTATCTTCCCTTCTTCGTTTGTGTTGTAGTATAACCCATCGAATTTTCAGTAGCTGTTCGTTATGAGTAAACACGTATTTTCAATTAGTTTCGTGTTTAATCTGTACCCTAAAAAGACTTTTTTGAAAGCGTTTGAAAGTAGTACTAAATTTCTGAAAAAAACAGAAAATTTTTAAAGTATTTTCAAAATCAAAACTTTTTGAAATTCATGTAAACATTATTATCATGAAAGGAATAAAGCAATCTAAATTTACCAAGAGTTGTAACATTTTTAAATGATGATACTGTTACCGGGAAATCAAAAAATGACACAACATGATTCTTTCAAAAACTGCATTAGTCGAGCTTTATTTCTTGTCTGCCAATTTTGGTTGCCAAAGCTCTGCCAGAACAGAAGCTAGATGTAAGGGCAAGGATAAGAAGGATGGAAAGGGGGGAGGGGGCGGGGATTAGGGTTAATACTGAGCCTGGATTTAAGTTGAGGGTTAAGTTATTTAATGACTATATAAGTATCAAGAGAATGCAACGTAGTTTTAAACTTCAAAGGAGGTCTTTAAAAAAATGTTATTAAAATGAAAAGACTATACTCAATACGCGCGCCGTTTGAAAGAACCAGTGAATAAATTTTCCCATGTTCGTCATATTTCTTCTTTAATTATTACATTTGCCAGCGCTTACGTTGAAAATAATCTTTTGTTTAAATTCAAATTTATAAAAAAACCTGACAACTCGACTGACAAAACTATAATTTCCACCTAGAATAGCCTACTTGCTAAACAAAGGTAGATGGATGACGTGTTTAATCGCAGCAATAAAAAAATGTAAAGATTGATTTGTTGCCAAAACGAATTTTCAAATTCTAATGTTGGAACGTGGACCTACTGATAAACTCTACACACGACTGCCTAGGTTTTACTCGTACAGGCATGTTGGCCACCTTGTGACAATATTTAGGGGGGAAATTAAATATTTTTTCCTTAAAAAGTAGGGATATTTTAGGGCTTTATTTAGGAAAGAATGAAGAATTCAACTTACCTTTCTACCACTGTTATCCAAAAAGAAAGATACTTACTCAAATGAAATATTGGTTAATAGCATTAATGACTTAGACAGGGAAGGATCATGCACATCGCGTCTTGAAAATGTTTAGCATGGATTCAACATCATTGAAATTGTAAGGCACAGTCACCACACCACAAAGAAACTTTCGGTTTGATCAGGTAGGGCAAATGTAGAACCCACACCAAGCACTTTCAATGACATCGGTTGCGCTCAACCATCATAGAAAGGGAAAAAGCAGGTTTTTTTTGGGGCAAGGGAAAATATTTAGGGATTTTTAGGAATTTTAGGGCCACCAACATGCCTGCTCGTATCATTACTGAACAATTTTAACGAATAACGGCTTTTTTGTTTTAAAACCAATCAGAGGTTTATTTCAATTGCATTGTCTACCTTCCGATGTAGAAGGGCTGTCCGATGTGCGTATTGTATTATAAGCCGAGTCACCCTCGTACCATTCATTTGTTTCACCCATGGATTTCTTATATTTTTCCTCCTCCTCTTTCGCTTCTTTCTCCTTCGTGTTGAGGTAAAGCGTCCCGGATTCTGCAAACACAATTATTTATTTATTTATTTAACTAGTTTGATAATATCATCTAAAAATATGAAGTATTGCAATTTTTAGCTGGCAATCTCGTGAATGATGTGTTTTTTTTGAACACGCCAATCTTACTCAGTGAAATTATCACTCTGAGTACAAGTACGGTTAGTTCATTGCTTTTTTAGTTTTGTATTTGATGTGACAATGACAATGATTTTATTATGTACATTTGAGGATTATTTCAAATTTACAAGAAGAGACAAAACTTATGTTTGGTACAAGCTAGCTGAAATAACCAAAATAGGGCTAAACACTGAGTCAGCTAGCTAAAATATAGTAAACTATATAGTAAAACTATGAAGTATTGCCAATATGTGAAAAGAGTAATAATCAGTTTTTTTATCCTCGTACCTATAATGATTTTCAATGTAAGGTTGTCACAAGACTTTGGACAAGAAGAGGGGCAGCAAAGAGAGATAGTACCCTGAACACAAGTGGAGTTAATTATAAAGACTTGATTCGAGGAAGTAGATGAAGCAGCAAGCAAGCAAGCCATCCGCAAGCAGCGGAGAATTTTATGTAAAATCTTCAAGGACTGAAATTCAAAAACACTCGATATGGCACAACTATTTGGAATAGTTTACCACAAAATGCAATGAAAGTAAGAAAAATTTTAAGTATAATTTACAGGCTCTACTAAGAAGCATTCTTGAAACTGAGGATGATTATATTAATGTCCCAGAAATAATTACCCTATTATCCAAATATGAATATAGCCTTCGCACTTAATTCATACACCTGTATATACATATATATCTTTTTTAAAAGATACTTTTCCTGAAGCAACGTAGATTGCAAAGTATAATAATAACGAACACTAGCCACAAAACATTCTTTTGTTAACATATTATATATAAAGCTACCTTTCTCGATTAGTTTTACTATCTGCGGTGTAGCTGTGCCATATACATTGTAAACTGTTTTTGCCTTCTTAAATAAAATGTTGTTGTTGTTATTGTTAACAAGAAATTTAATAAAAATTATTTATTCAATTAGAAATTATTTTCTAAACAAAGAAAATGTTCAGAACCTGGTTGCTTTTATTAAAATTATGAATTAATAAATTTTGAACATAATGTTACAGTAATTTTCCGAGCCCTCCCATACTTCCAAAAACTGCAATAATGCTCTTATCAATTTCTTTACTAGTTTTTAAAATATGACTCTTCAACATTAGACAGGTGCGGAAAACAGTTTAAAAAAGCCGCAGTTATATATAGTTACCTTATACTCAGCCCATGACAAGTATTCCAAAACATCCACGCGGGTGAGATAGCGATAGTTATACTCAAATGGTGGATTCATCTTCCTAAATGCCTCAGCCATCCACTCGTAGGCTTGGATCCACTTTTCCCTTTCATTAGCGACATATCCTACCTCAAAGCACTCGTCAACACCTAAAGTTGGAGCGAAGGTTTTGTTCGATAACTGTCCGTTTGCGAAGATACTCGCGCTGATGTTGTACACCTCTTGTAGACGAATGATTGCCTCAACGCTGCCCAGCAGGTCTTCTGGCTCAGGAAATGTCTTCCTGTTTTTCTGTAAAGTTTTCTTTAGCTCTACATGGAAAGAAAACATTATATTTTACAAGTGGAATCGTTAGAAAAATATCTGATTATTTTAGAAGTCAATAAAGAATAAAGTTCTGATGCTTGAGGCATTGAATCTGCCGTTGACTTTCATGAAACAATCTATAAAAGTACAAGTAGTGCATTTATAAAGCGTCTTTTCCTGGGCCTCAAAGACGCTTTATCATGATCATTTTATCATGACTTTAATAACGCATATATTATTTACAGTTGTAGTTCTCCTTGTTCCACCTCCCCCTCTTCCTTAAAAAACCTCTGTCGCACTCCCCTTTGCCCATACCTCAGCCCAGCTAGTCTCCCATATATACCTCACCTCCAACCCCTTTTCCCCATGTCTCAAGTGCCATATCCCCCGGAAAAAAATTAAAAACATCGCTGTCTCCCGTAAAAATTTTAATGCATTTTCAGGCACTTGTAAATCTTATCGCTCGTATTTAACTGTTGTTCAGTCATCGCAATTTCATATTAATCTGTTTCCAATTTGTTTTGCAAAAAAAGGCATGCAGACAAGGTTAGTCTTAAGAACTAAGCGAACAACCAGGGATCCGTCACAAAAAAATAATGAAGCGCGTACCTTGAGCTGGGGTCGGTGGAGAGTTTTTGTCGCTGTTCTGCTCGTGCTCCAGGCCTTCAGGTCCTTGCAAACTGAATCCATCGTCTCAACACGTAAAACAAAATCTCAGTATCATTTCTAAGTTCATTCACTGCTAGAAGCGTTCACATATCGAGCTGTTAATTAATCTTAATCTAAGACACAAAGTCGTCTAAAGCTGCAGAAAGTTGTTTCATTTCGTAAAACATCGCTTTAAGTTGCAGAAAGTTGTCAGATGTGTTTTTACGTCTTCTAATTGGCTGGATAGGAAGCTGCTTTTCTGATCACGCGCTCAAATTAGCTTTTTGTAATGCTGTGTTGGGCTCAAGATGAATAGAGGAAATATAAAGTTCTAGTAATGGGCTCCTGGCTTTGTTTACTACTGTGTTGGGGTCAAGGTGAATAGAGCATTTTCACCTGACGTCAGAGCGGCCATGTTGTGGTACCTTGAACAAAAGAATTTTGATGATTTCTTTTGTGTAGAACCCCAACTTGGCCGCTGTGTCTTTTATCTGAGTGAAAATGCTCTATAGGAGAAAATGAAAGCTTCTAGTAACAGGATCTGGCTTTGTCTACTGTACTAGATCAAGGTGAATAGGAAAAAATGAACACTTCTAGTGATAGGCTGCTGACTTTGTCTACTGCTGTGTTGGGATAATGGTGAGTAAGGGAAGATAAACGCTGCCTGCCTTTTTCCACTACTGTGTTAGGGAAATGAACGTTTCGAATAATGGAGTCTCGATTAAAAAATACCGTTTAGTGATACTTTTACGAAATTTCTCTTTGCTTAACCCGATAGGAACAATGCTAACTGATCCTGCTTTTAGATTTCGTGCTATCCAAGGATTCCTGTTCTCAATTTGAACTCCCTATAGCGTTCATGTGTGCTGCTATGTTAGTATATTGGTGGTGTCTGACTCTGAGATTTATCCATTAGTTTTAGGGGAACATGTCAGTCTAGGAAAATGATTTTTAATATAATAAAATTCTACTAACCAAATGTCCGGAACGATATTAAAAATTCATTAAAATCGTTGTGCCCTTTCTCGTTCAAATGTCAATTTAAAAAGGTTTTATAATCGATCAATATCAGCTTCCCAATAATCATAATAGTTCCTGTAACTTTCTGATTGAACAGTACTTGGTTTTGATAAAACTGTTTAACGTCTCTTTTTTAGTTTTCGATATCCTTTTCATTTATTACCTTAAGGTACAGTAATACGAGCAAAAAAGTCCTTCTACTTGTCTCGTAACACTGCTGCAAAACAGGTTGAAAAGCGATTCTGCGCGTTTTTCTACCCGCGTACAAACTTGTCTCGCAGCAAAATAAGCTGCATGTTGCAGGTTGAAAAGTAGAAGGTCGTTCTACTTTTTGCAGCAAAACCTAAAGGTGCTGCGCGAACTACTAACACAGATCAACTCATCTTGCGGCAAGATGACGTCAGCACGCCCAAGCCACATCGTATTAGCCAATCAGAAGTCAGGATTCACTCAATTGAATGTTTTTACGCGGGTGGAAAAACGCACGCACAACATCGCTTTTCAACCAGTTTCGAGGCAAGCGGTTGCTAGACAAGTTGGAGGATTTTGTTTCTCTTATTACCTTACCTTTGTGTTTGTCTTTCCATGATCCGGTTTTAATGTATCATTATATATTTTCTACCTATCTAGACTAGCCCCATACGGTTTTTCAGTACATGCGACCTGCTGTACTACTCAGCTCGTAATTATCTGCTGTACTTATTTAACTATTGTAAATTTTTCCTTCGAGTGTTAAACAAAGATTGTTTTTCTTGTTGTTTTTATCCTGTAAATGTTTTATTTTGTGTTTTACTAAGAACATTAGTAAAATATATAATGACACCTTCTTGATGTTTCAAAGTTTTGAAAAAGTTGACTTTTTCCATTAATGGGAAGCGTGAACTACTGCACGTATAAAGACTGTCCAGACAGGTGGTGATATTGTCTCATTCAACCCCTCGTCCCTTGTCAAACGTGCATTTCTTCACGTTTGCGAACTGGTTATAAAATATAGCAATTACTGCCTATAGCATGCACTTTTGTTATGACTTATGCCTATGGACAATAAATAAAATCCTCTTATTCACCTCATCAAGATCTACACGCAGCTATCTTGGGATTTACTCTGCTATGCTGTAGCTGGAGCAGCTAAATAGAATGGTTTTAGTCGACGGTATTTACACAACCAAGAATACAAAAAGGGTCATTTATCATTTTTTTCTAAAAGTTATCTTTCTATTGAGCTATAGGAACTAACGAAAGGAGGAGGAGGGGGGTGGTGGAATTCTGGCTCATTTAACTTGGTTATCACAGTTGGAACAATGGCCCTTTTTCCAAACGGGTTAATATGCCATTCGTTTGATCTTGAGATATAAAGGTTGCACTGTTTTGAAATGTAGCATGAAGGAAAAGATAAATCCTTTTTAACTCAAGCTTTTTCTCTCAGAAAAAAATAATTCTTAGTTCCTGTTTAACAAGAAGTCAGCCCATCACCCTCTGATTTCCGATCAGGCACTCAATACCTACTGAGCTATTGGTACCGCGCCATCTATTAGCGCCAAAGAAAACACCCAGCTTACAATATGAGCTGGTTTGTTATAGCTCTGTAAAGAAGCCTCTTGGACCGGTATAAAGAAAGTTCATTTTACACCGGGAACTAAAAATTCCGTTGTGTGTAAAGCTGAGATTGAGAAGCCTTGACAAGCAAAGCCAATGTGCTTAAAAACAAGCAGATGATAAGCCGGGTATTATCAAGAATACTTTGGATTGGGAAGAGATGAATTTCATTTTTCTTGTAATCTTATGAGATAAAAGTTAAAAGTCTAAATCGTACAACAATCTAGGTACCAAGAACGAACCTGTTTATTGCAACCAAAACAACCTTCTGATAACAGAAGAATTGCAGCGCGATTTTAATTATTTATATTTGCTCTGGACTTAAAAGCCCAGACTGGGATATCAAAGGGACTTATATATCCGCTACGAGATCTTTGTAAGCTAAACTTTATTTTAAAAAATCCAAATAAACTGTACAACAACTAAACTGAAAAACCTAAGTTATGTCTTATGAACTAACTTTCAACTGCAAAAATACTTTTCGTGCACATATGGTTGAATATAGTGATGATTTTAACACACAGCTAGATAATAAGGTATTTTAAAAGTAGTTCTAATTTCTTTATACATTGGAAATCGCGGGAGTCTGTAGCTTTCTTAAAATAGATTTGAAAAATACTAAAATTCCTTGAGTTATAATAGTTAAATTCACCCTGGTTCTTAGCTATAGTGCGTGCATGTGTTCGAAGCAGAGGAAAGTCTGAAAGAACAAATGAATGTAACCAACATTTTAACTTGTATACTTGATATGTCTTACAGACATAGTTTTTGTCCTTTACCTTATATTTCTTCTAAACGAATCAAATCTTACCTTTTGTGCGCTTATCGTCTAGAAATCTGTCTATTTGCTGCCAATGCTTGGTAAATCTTCTTAAGAGAAGAAAGGAGTTCACAGGATGCCCAAGGAAAACTTCGATATCATCCATAACATTCAGTGTATTTTCTTGAATCTCTCTCACGAACATTTTTAAATCTTCGTGCGGATCTGGGTGACTTTCAACGTATCTATCGAGTAAATCTAGCAAGTACTGTTCATATCTAATCAATCTTTTCATTGATGCAAGTGCAGTAAAAATATCGCCTCCTTTAGCTTCGAGAGATGTCGGGGTGAGTAATAAAAATACGATGGTTAAAAACGATAATTTTACATGCATGTTAATCCGATAATCTTTGAGAGCTTCTTCTCAAGATTTACGCTACAGCTTCAAGTTTAGCCGAATAAAACTTCAAAGCACAGTCTTGAATAACAGGTTTAACTGAAAGAACAGGAAACATTAGCAGGTTCCCGAGTTAACTCAAAGAACCGGAAGTGTTTTTGCCTTGTTGTACGACTGGTACCATTTCTTTGCCCCTTGGAGGTTTTAATGACTTTAGTTTTATGTTTGACATCGTGTTTTGCCTAGCTGTCTTTATTTTGCCACTGTTTTCTATTAATAATTTAATAAGGGCTAGCGATTCGTGCATAAAGTCACTCTCATTTTTTTTTCAAAAATGTCTTAGTTTTCTATAAAGTTTTACACCTGGTTTGGTTTTATATATTTTATTATATTTTCTTCGACCTTCTACTTAAAATAAATCAAATAGGACAAAACAAATTAATATTTGGTCAATCAAGTCAGGTTAAGTGGTTGGACGGTTAGATTTTTGATGCCGAGGTTACATTTTGACTTGGCCTTGATAAGATCAGTAAAAAACACAACAGTAAACTGGTTTTTATGTTAAGGATCTTAAATAAAGATTTAACAGATTGAATGATTGATTGAATGCTTTTAACTGAGTTTTTAAATGACTGACTGGACTGATCGACTAACTGAACGGACTGATTAATTGGTTGATTGATAGTTGATTGAAACTCTCAATGAACGGTCAATTGGTTGATAGATAGAGAGACAGACCGACAGACAGACATAATGATAATAACTGATTGGTGGAATGAATGAATGACTGAAGAATTGATGATTGATTGATGAATAGATTGATTGAATGATTTATTGATTGACTGATTAAAAAATTGACTCAGCTTTCTATCCTTACAAGGTCGATAAAATGAGTATCAGCCTCTGCTGGGGGCTAACCTGCGATGGATTAGTGTCCCGTCCAGAGGGAGTCGATGACTCTCGTCTGCTTAACACACTGTCAATCAATCAATCAATCAATCAAATCTTTATTTAAACACGGTAAAATTCATTCAGCTAAAAAGACTTAACAAAGTACTCTATACACTACAACTACACACTATACTAATTTAAGATGACAATTCTCTTATAAGTAGCCATTGTCAGCAAAACATTTTCTTAAAAAAAAGATGCATAACACTAAAATAATTTACTGCACCTCTAAAGACTAGGAAGTTTTAATCATAAGAAAGTTAAACTGAAAATTAGGTACTACAGCATTCGATAAATTATCTAGTTAGGTAGTTGAAATGTAATTAAACTTGCAAAATCTGTGAGTAAAACAGATTTCATTCAATGCATGTATTCCATTAAGCCTCACCTCTTTCTTCAAGTCTGAAAATTCTTTCCCCTTGTCCCTGAAAGAATTTCTGAATGTCTGTCTCTCCTTGGCAGCCCATTTTATTGATCCTTAAAAAAGAAAGACAAGTAAAAAGTAGTTAAAAAGTTCCTTAATTTTTAAAAATTTATTTCCATATAAAACAAAACTAATTACATTAAGATTTGCTGCTTCTTTGAGAGATAATAATGAAAATGACTACTTATGGTAGACAAGTATAACTTTAGACAAATAACAGTACATTCAAATAGCCATTTGTTTGAACAGGTACAAAGTAGATATTAACTATGATCAAAGGGTATAATTTTATTATACCAAAAAAGAGTTGAAATACTGTTATAAAAATACTTGCAAAATAAAATGCCACAAAGTTTCTCAAGGCAGTGTTCCAGCTGTGCAAGCTTTCTAAAGACAAAAGAAATTACCTTCATAGTGGTAGTTCTGCATAGAATCTGTGGGTGGAATGGCTGATCTCCTCTTCAAAAGATCTCGAACAGCTTCCTACAAAACAGCACAAAAGGAGTTATCAACCCTTTTCCTTTTCAAGAGTCAGTTCAAATTATTTATAAACACAAGTTTTTGATAACATTAAAATTACAGCTTTCATAAAACTTTCACACATGAAAAAAAATGACAAAGCAAAAAATTTAAGATAAATGTTGGAAACCAGAGCAATAAAACAAAAATAATTCAGATAAATCTGAACTCTATACCTTGATGTTTCCATTGGATCGATGTAGAACATGGAGCGCATACTCCTTGTTAGAGCCACCGCCAAGTACAGCTACAGAACAGGCTACATCAAGGTATGACTCGACTGCAATGAGAAAATGGCTTCATCAGCATATAACATTATACACTAAAAACAAACATCACAGAGTTGATGGTACTCTTCAAACTCAATTTCTAGTAGAATCATTTTAAAAAACACGTAATGAGCAATCTTTGCGGATTATGAAATATAAATAAATAAAACTGAAAAACTCCAGCCATATATAATTACGGATTAAACCCCATGATGTTACTTCAGACAGTCTGGAATACCAGTCCAGTGTTGTACCAATTGCTCTATGCAGGGATATAATATGCTTGTGCAATTTAAAAGAATGCCAGAAACAGTAAAAGTGAAATTCCATCCAAGCGCTGCAATTTCTGCTTGAATGTTGGCTTTTTCATTGATAATGACAAAATTACACCAGTCCTTACTTTCATCCCGTCTTCCCCTTTTTCGTTCATCCATTGGAGTCCACACAAGAGTTGCTGGATGGAAATCACTACATCCATTCCTCTTACCTAAAAATGAATCAGGATTTAACGTTACTTACAATACCGTTACTCTCTGGTACAATCAACATTTTAATTACCATACATAGCTTGGTCTCTTGATGACCAACTGAAGCAATTCCCAGTCCAAGTGGTCTGGATAATTAAATATGCTTGGGAATCAGTTTTTCAATAAAGATTGTTTGGCAGCATAATTTTAAAGTTTATTTAACAATATTATTTTAAAGTTTAATACCTGGTGATCTATAGTTATTATAGTAATTATTGCACGTGTACAGCGCTTAGGACTCTTTTTGTATAATCACTTTAGAGTCTATTATTATTATAACATAAATAAAATTAACTTTTTAACTTTTAAAAATTGTTACATTAAAGTTGTTTACTTTGGAAACTAAGATCAGTGTCAGCAAAAAAAAAATCAATAAGACAATAATCTATTTAAATTTCAATCAAAAAGGAGATTTGGGTCTTTATATTTTACTTACCAATAAACTCTGGAATTTCTGCTTGAAACTGGCCTCCAATATTTATTTTCCTAAAAAAGAAACAAATCATTTCAGCCATCAAGTCCCAAACACTCATATTGCAATAGTAAAAGTTAAAATTTTCATTTGAGGCCTAAAGCTACTGTTAAGAGTTGTTAAAAATTTTGTTTTTAAAATAAATTGGAATTTTTCCTAGCTTTTGCCGGTCTACGGCATCATCAGGGAATGAATGGCAAAAGCATAGCGGAGAACTAAATGCCGACTAACGTGATCGACAAAGGATCTGAATATAATTATAGAGTTCAAAGTAAAACAAAAGGCGTGACTATAATTATATTCAGATCCTTTGTCCATGTTACGGTCAATCACGTTAGTTGGTATTTAGTACTCCGCCACACTTTTGCTATTCATTCTCTGATGATGCCGTAGACTGGCGAAAGCTTGGAACATTGCAATTGATTTTAAAAACAAAATTTTTAACAACTCTTAACAGTAGCTTTAGGCCTCAAATGAAAATTTTAACTTTTACTATTTCACAACATGCTACGGAAGGACAGCATAAACTAAATACTCATATTGCAGTTACAGTTCATTTTTTGAAGCACAACTTAGTTATTTAACTATAAAAATAAATATCATGTCTGTCTGATGTTTCAACATCGACTAATGTTATTTTCAAGTCACTGATCAAGAAGCAAAACAAAGTTTATGTAACTTAGTTATTTCCTTGAATTTTTTTACCTTAACAATTAACGATAGCATATGTTTAATAATTTTTTATATAACAATCATAAATGTTTTAATTTGTCTTAGTTTCCACTCTTGAATCACAGTTTGTGCAGTATTTGATAAAGTTTTAATAAAAAAACTTACGGTTCAGGGAACTGATATGACTCATCATCAGCCTCAAGGCTGTCTGTTGGTGAAATAAGAGAAACATTGTTCAAAATGAATACAATACGCTTAAAATAATTTCCGTTTAGTTATTTGTAGAACATAACCCAAACGTACCTAACTTCTTAACATAATTACGTTCCTTATGGTTAGCTGTATTTCAGTTTTTAGAAAAATTTGATCAGGATATTTTTTTATTAGTAAGGCATGTTTCAATGTGTTATCAGTTGCGTTTAGTGGTTACAAAAACACAAGCAGATTTAGGGGAGGCACCCAGGGGACTCCCCCAGCCCCCCCCCCCCACCCCCCCCATTTTGGTTGCACTATGACTTTTTCTCATATTATGATTTTCTTGTAACAACAACAGCATTTTTATTCAACCATTTGTTTTTCTTAATGAAATAGTTTTGCACTTAAAATAGAAAATTGCTTGGGTTGATGGTTATGGCCACAAGAAATAACCACTGGGTTACTTGTAACACAACTAAGCAATTTAGTGCCAATATACAACTACAATATTAGCTTGTGTATACACAGGGTGATAAAGGGTTATTCTGTGATCCATTATTAGATCAAAAATAAGTCTGTGATACATTATTGGGTGCTATCATAATTCATTATTGGGTATAAAATAAGCCCATGATGCATTATTGCCTTAAAACTAAGTTCATGATTCGTAATTCTACCAAAAGTCTCCTATCGTGATATGTTTCAGAATTTAAAATAAGGAAGTTGTGATTCAATACTTGGGACCCCCTTTTAACATCCTGTATACATTGAGACCACTTATAAGACAATCCCCACTTTTGGGTCTAAAATCAATACTTTTTCAAATCAAATCCATCTTTAATGGATTTTTAAGCCTATGGACTCTTCTCAAAATTAACAATGAAGGGGAATCACTGAGGTAGCTAAGCCTTCAAAGCATAAACCTCATTTTTAGAGTTTTTACTCACTTCTGCAACTTCGACTACTAAGCAGCAGCCTGCTGGGAGTCATTGGCAGCTGTGGAATTCCACTCGATCGAGGTGTCAACGGCCTAGCCATGTGACTGTAGCCACTGTGTGGACTAAGCATTGGGGGTGGAGTGTATATTGGTGGAGTGCATGGCCGACTGCGATTTTTTGGTGACCCTGGTCGAAAGCTAGTGCTAACATGATCAGGGATTTTCAGTGGTTCTGGTTTTGGCTTTTGTTTGCGTCTTGGTGACAAAATCTCACTAGGATTTCGAAAGACTCCAGATGAATCATCGCTTGTTTTGGTACGTCCATGTGTTTGATTCTCATAGTTGTTGTTGTCTTCTGTTCTTACTTTATGCGGGTTATCTTGCATTGCCAGCATTTGTTCATATTCTCGTCTATCCATACGAGAAGACGAAAAGCTGTGGTCTGTATGTGGTCTCCTTGTAGCTACCCCCAAACCATCTTCTTTATGTTCTGATCGATAGAAAGGATGCTTTCCATAATGCTTCACACTTTCATTGTCTGGATCCCCACTGCTTTCAGACTGTCCATGAGAGTAAACAGACTTGTTATTCCCCATTAACCCTTGTTTGTGCTCTGCGGCAAAGGGTATAGCACCTGTACTGTCATCACATCGAACCTGTCACAAGGAAACAAACCAAGATTATTTCAATAGCAGATTTCAATCCTGAATTTCCATTGTTTTAAAAAGCACTTTTAATTTGTTCTAAAAATAGAATCAGTTCAAAAGCCACAATTTGCAAAGTATTTTTCTGATGAATTTACAAACTGCCAACAGTTAACCTTATAATATAGATTTTTTCTTCTTTGTCTAATGACCTAGTCACTTGGAGGTCGCACAATGTTTTGACTGCTTATGGCTACTTAACCTTTTGCTAACAATGTTTTATTTACAACACCACCAATTTACTCGAAATAAATTATATATAATGGTTTAAGGGAATATCACTTTTGTAAGGAAAAAATCACATAAGATGTAATGTTCCATGAAATGATCAGAAGACAGCCTTAAAAAGTAATTCTCTACAGCTATAACTTATAAAATCGGATTCTGTGTCAGTGTTTCTATAGAAACAGTTTGATAAATTTAAATTCAACACCGTAAAAGAAAGAAAAGAAACTGATGTTTCGGACTACAGTCCTTCGTCAGAGTTAAGTGTGATAGATCATATAGCTAAGATATAGATAAGTTTTAAGATCATATAGCTGTAACTTATATCTACCTGACAAGGAATTAACCAAAAGCCATTCTGGAGTAAAATCTTATTTTTAAGCGTTCTTTGTTTGTCAGTAATTATTTGCTATTTTTTTCTAGCCGGAGAATGGAACTCATCACTGTTAATACTAATTTTCCTTTGTTACCTTTTCTTAAGAGTTTTCAATAATCTTTAAAAAATTTAAATACATATTTAGAAAATGGTGAAGACATAGTCTTAAGTCAGAGTGCTATCAATTACTCAGTTTTCAGATTACATAAAATACAACAGAATATTTCATGTCATGTTACGATTTCTAGCCAGGTAACAACATTTTTTTCCAGGCAAAGAATATTATTCAATTTTCAATTTCACATTTATATAATCTACTCAAGCAAAGGCTTCAGGAGTGGAGAAATAACAACAAACACTAAAATATTAACATGAATTTGAAAATGTTTTCTTTTGACAAAAACATCAAAAGATCATATTTATAGTTTTTTATATTGAAAAGGAAATTAACTTTGTTTCTGTTAAGATTATATTTCTTCTTAGTTAAAGTAAAAATAAATTAATGTAGAAGAAACAAGTTTTGGTTGCAATAAAATACAGCAAAGACATGTTAAAACAACTATTTTTTTCAAACAAATACAATATAGAAATAACCACAATTGGTTGAAAGTTTACTCCAATCTCCATATTACAGAAAGCTTCTTTGAACTCCCACAATTTACAAAATGTGAAAATTAAAATAAGTTTTTTTCTTCCATTTACTACTCTTCAAAATTCAGGTTCTTTATGTTGATTAAATAAAAAGAAAGTTCTGAATGGCAAAAGCAAGCTTACGGATCGATAGTATTCATCTTCCCGTAGAAATTCTGGGGTTTGTACAAGACTCAGGGCTTATTCAAGGAATAAATTATTTCAACAGCATCTGATCTTAATATTAAATTCATCCTTGAAACAACTACAGTTCTAGCTACGACATGAAAGATCAAGAGATCATGTTAAAAACCCTACCAATGAACATTAGAAATTGTCACAATGTAGAGCTGCTTTCACTTCTTTGCTTCACTAACAAGTGAATGATCAAAATCTGCATTTTGTAAGCCCTCTAAGCATGTTGCTTCAAAAGCAGCAGACATGAAGCGAATGAAAACACATAATCAAAATGTATAATGATCAACCAAATTTATCACATCACCTTTACATCACCATTTGATCCATAAAGTCAAAATCAACGAGTTGACTACCTGCCTTAACCATATTTCTGATACCAATTCGGGGGGAAACTTCTGTTCTCTGCAGAACAGAACTGTCTCAAACCAAAAACTGCATTTTTGACAACTAACGGGGCTTGCATTCGGCAAAGGGTTGGTGATTTTTTAAGTCACGAAAATAAATAATCTGATCTTTTAAGAAAAAGAATATTTCGTGTTTTTCTTTCCTTTTAACACTGAAAAGAAACTGAATCACACAGCTAATTAAAAATTGAGAGAAGAAATGAATTTTATAAACTTCCATAATATGCAAATTCATCACAGTGTGTTTTAACTACACTAGCATCAGCAGAACTCAAAACCAATCAATTTAAAAGGAGGCTTGGCATTAGCCAATCAAATCTACAAAACTGTTCAAACAAGCACACAGGTGACATACGTAACCAGCAATAGCCATAGAAACAGCTGCTGCTAACATTATCAAAAGATCTGTCATGAATATAAACAAATAATTTGAATAATTTGATTTTAGAAATTAACCCTCCAGCCTTAAAATGATAATTGGGGGCAACTGAGAATCACAGACTAAAAAAACACCATAAGTTCAAGTTAAAAGTCTAATTAGAAAACTGCCAAAGATTTTATTTTTGCAAGCAAAATAAATAAATAAATAATTTTATTTCTTAGCTAAGTCTCAATTAACAAAATAATTGGTGAAATTATAATTTCCAGAAAGTTGATTTCTTGTACAAAAAAACTGAAAACATTTTTAGGAGAAACTTTAAATGGTTCATATATTATTATAATGAAAAAACTCACAGAAAATAAAGTGAATTCAGAAAAAAAAATAGTTCTGTCAAGAATAAAATGAAGTGAAAATTGATTTCCAAATTCGTTACATATTCAGCATTTTAATTTCTTTCCAAGAAACCAGGAAACATAAACATTTCATTCAACTTCTTTTGACATTAAAACAATACTCAACTGAAAAATGTTTTACCACATACTAATTATTTTATTGTGTTTTACAGAAATTATTTTAAAATCCATATTGACACAGGTAGCACATTTTGTTCAAGCATGACAAAATAATTCTATATCACAAGATCAGAGCATTCACTAGGAAACATCTATTTGTTTGAGTGTTCACCAAACCAAGGAGTTAATTCAAAGAATTTTAAATTTCGAGAAAAGGAAACCAGAGCTGAAGCAAGAGCTTTCTGTGATATAATTTGAGCAAAATTAGGAAACACCAATTCACATTATCACATGGTTGCACAGCCAATGAACTAATCTTAGAAAATACTAGGTTTTTCAACTTCTTATTATGAGAAACGTTATCACTTCAAGCAGTTCTTTTTGAACAAGAATACAGCTGATAGTTTCTACTTTTTTAAATTTTAACATTAGCTGACCAGCTCTCAGTTGAGTTAATTAAGAAATGGTTTCACTAATCAGTTGTTGATAGTTTTTCACTTATTATAACTAACCCACTTAGTCTTTTCACTATTGGTATAACTATAACTATAAATAAACAAAGCAGGTACAATGCATCCTCTGATTGGCTGTGCAGCATTATTTTAATTCAGGACTTATAAAACAACACTAAGGTTTTATTGCTTCTCTCACGTCACTGACCTGCATCTCTGACAGCTTATTTTATAAAAGAAAGAGAAAATTTGCCCTACTTGTTCTGTTCAGTTACAGAGCCACTTGTGAATTTTAAAGTTCACTAAAAAATCAGCAGTTCTTTAACCCTTTCAGCCCAGAGTAATTTATCAACATCTAACTTCTCCTTACATAACTCATAACAAAACCATAGAATCGGTAATGAGAAATAAGAAATTGA
>JAODFW020503181.1:0-30383 GCA_027575235.2 Palythoa mutuki | reverse complement strand
CATCTCTCTAAAAAGCCATAAATTATAATATAAAGCAAATCAATACAAAAATGAAGACGAAACTAAACTTTTGAGACGTGCGGCGGGTGCTAGTGTCTTGTCTTTACTTTTAATCAATAACCTCCGGTTGTTGAGACGTGAGACAAATGCTCGTCTAGTGTCTTTTCTAACCAATCACAGCACCTAATAACTGACGTTAGCCAATTACAGATTGTAAGAAAGATACTGCTGAGACAAAGCATGATTTCTGTCAGGACTCAAACGAAATAATTCATGCTCTGTTTCCTTAATTTGAAAAAGAAACACTCCGTGGTTTTGAAGGGACTATTTCACTTTCACTTGTGACAAAAATTTGAAAAACGATTAATCAGTGCCCTTAATTACAATTATTTGCTTTATCACTAAAATTAAGATAGATATTAGTTTTTAGTAAAGAATCGAGATTAGGTTTGCATACTACAAATGATATCTTTTCCGCAATTATATTTTAATACAAACAAACAAACAATATTGATTTAAAATCAATATTGATACAAATCTTTAACTACTCTTTTATTGAGCGATATTTTAAATAGGAAAACAAATTTCTCCTTGCGCCACGCAAGTACAAGGATTGCTAATTTCCAATCTTCGTTTTCTTAGCTGTAGTTAGTACTACAACCTCAATGGGTTTAAGTTAATACAAAATATTGTACATTTGTTTTGGGTTTATCCAGTTCATATGACACATGTAAATTAACTAAAGTAATTTGTTGAAAAATTTGGATTATGAGGAAGAGTGGTGCACGTTTTAACCATACCTCCAAAAGTGTTGCTGAAGTCCACATGTATCCCAATCCTGCCTCCGGCTCCACCGCCCCCATCTCCATACGCTCTTCCACCGTTGACGTTGATTTCACCATGGCCTGTGATATTTAGAGTCTCCACTAAGACATTTCCTCCACTGCCACCACCAGCGTTTCCGCCCTGACTGTCTGTACCCATGGCTGACAGCAATCCATCCAAATGAAGTTTTTTACCAACAAGCCATCTCAAAGATCCCCCACCTACAATAAAAAAAGGTGCTTTCTAAGCGCTTGTGGCTACTGCAATTTATAGCTACGAAAACCTTGTGAATCTAATTTAGAACGTATTCATACTCGCATCACTTATTTACGTGGGGAAGTGGGAAGTTTATCGGCTGACAGTTGATTGATTCTGAACGATGTTTTGACGTTCTGTGGGCTTCCTGTGTTATTTGGTGACTTGCCTAGGCTTCCTGTTGTGGTGCTACGGACTCACTTACCTGCACGATGACATAGTGGCTACCGTCTATCGACGCAGTAGCCACAAAAACGTACCATCTCAGGAGATGTGTGGAGGTAATATAGATATTAGGGAGTTTAAGAAATGAAGACGGCGACGCCGACGACGACGTGAAAGAACAAAAGTAAACACAATAACTGCACACTGGAATGCATCGAGCCGGCAAGCACCTGTACATAGTTGTCGCTAGAAATAACGTGAAAAGACATTTTCTGTGGTTCTTGGGTCGATGAGGACCCAAGAACCACCTTCAAGGAGAAACATTTATTGTTTTCTTTCCACAAAACTTAACATTGAAAAAATAAAACCCTGATAATTACACAAAAAAGTAAAAAGCAAATTCAAAATATTTTTTCTGAGCCGTCGTTGTTGGCGTCGCCGTCCCAGTTTCATAAAGTCCCCAATAGGTTAACTTATCGAAAACATACTCTTTCTTGTGCTACCTATATTATTATTTTTACAAGAAAAAAACAGTTTGGAACAATGAAATTTCAGTTGCTTTGTTCATTGTCATGTTCAGGCAAAACTGTAAAAATTTGGTTAGGCCAAACAAAAATTGTGTTTCCCGTAACAGACCATTTCGAAATTTTGGCCAGCAACCCTAAGTTTTTTAAACCAATAATTTCTAATTCCACAGTGATATTTTTTCTTGCAGAAAAATGATTAATCGTCAAATAAGCCATAATTTACTTCTGTGAAAAGTAGCTTGGGGTTTTAGAAGCCTGTAATGGGAAACACCCATGTTTTTGTTTTAGGCCCATAAATCAAATTATAGTTTTCAGATATCTGGTTTCTTGATGTTTCGGTAAAACAAGCAGTAAATAAATCTCACCACTTCCACCCTTTACTCCTGCAGCGTTCCCTCCTCCACTCCCGAACTGTAAGGGTGTATACACCGAATCGTATGCCATTCCACCATTGTAGCCTGCGTTCTGATGTCCAGCGTTCCCACCCTGTCCACCGTGCCCTCCTCCTGAGCCATAACTTGTAAAACTTGCTCCTGCACCAGGACCAGAGGCAGCCTTGTTGCCAGCTCCATTCAGGACTATCTTTCCATTGGTTTCAACCTCTCCGTAATTTGAAAACAGTACACCGTGATTTATATTCACTTGTCCTTCGTAGTGCACTTCAAAAAGAGCAGAGGTAACAGAAACAATAACATCATCTGCACGCACTAAGTTGAGCAGACCACCCTGTTTGATTACAACGTGGGCAAAAGAACAGTTGCCAGGTTTTGTTATTTCAACATATTCACGGTTTTCAATCAGTGCCGTTCTGGCTGTTGACGAAATAACTACGTAAGCCGAGTCCTCCATGAAAAAGAAATGTACTCCAGTTAGTAGTCCATGAATTTCTGTTCTTAGACCGTGAGCGTGGAACTCTGCAGGAAGCACAATTTCAGCACCCGAATCAATAAGATAACTGCAAGGTGCTTCAGTTCTGTTAGTTTCAGATTCAACAACTTCGACGTAAATTGTTTGGTTGTCTCGCAGATGAAACTGACCGGTTCGGTCTCCAATAAACTTGTGAGTAACAACTGTAACGTTTCTGTCGACTGGATGATAAATGAGTAACCTCGAATAGCCTGTTAGTTCAATTTCGTCAAACTCATAATACACCGTTTGCTCCTCCATCAACATGGTTGCACCAGGCACGTTTTTCCCTTGGTTATCGATGTGTAGGTACGTATGATCAACAGCAAGCATTGTTGTGTTGGTTTCCTTCATGTATTTTAAATGCCGATACTCTAATGGACGGAAATTTTCTTCTTTGTATATAGTTCCCGCTGCAGCACTATTATTTAAACTAATTCCAAATCCACCACGATTTATAAACTGACCTCCAAAGGTATACCGCCAGCGGCAATGAATTGCAGCTCTTCCTCCTGATCCTCCACCGCCTTCGCCACTGCCTGCACCTCCTACAACATTGATTACACCATGTCCGCTCATATTTGTTGTCTTGATTAAAATACTACCTCCACTTCCTCCCCCTGCGTCTCCACTCACTCCATCGCCTCCACGGGCAGAAAGAAGACCGTTTAATTGAAGACTTTGGGCTACTTCCCACACAAGTTTTCCTCCACCTTCTCCCCCTATACCACTGCCATTTCCTCCTCCACTTCCAAATTCGACCGGCCGATATACGGAACCGTATGGGTTTCCACCATTACGGCCGCCTTGCCCACCATGTCCTGCTCCTTGTCCAATGGACGACCCTTTCACTAGCATAGTTTGACCACCTCCGGGTCCATTTTCTGCCTGGTGCCCATGGCGATCTAGGCTAAGTGATCCTTTGCTGTCAAGCTTTGCATAGGACGAAAAAATTTCTCCGTAATTCATGTAAAATTTCCCTTTATACTTTATCGTTAGCTCGCTAACAGTAAGGCGAAGATATTCGGTCACACGCCTAAACTCAATTTCAGAATCTTTCTTGACTGTCAGTGAAGCAAATGATATGTTGCCGGGCTTAGAAATGTGCATGTATGTTCCATTCTCTATTAGAGCTGTTTGAGTAGTTGAAGCAAAATAAATCTTTGTTCCACCGGATACTTTAAGATGATGGAGACCTGTTATCATACCATTGATTGTGGTCGCTGTACCATGAATATGAAGTTCAGACGGCAATATAATTTCAGCACCAGCATCCACTATGTATCCACACGGCGCTTCTATCTTTTTTGGTACTGCTTCATCGGCCTCAACATAAACTTTCTGCCTATTGAGAATATGGAATTGTCCACTTTTATCGCCATAGAATTTGTGAACTACTACTTTTACTGTTAAATTGCTTGGATGGTAAGCTAAGAGACGGCACTTTCCAGATAGTTCCATTTCGTGAAACTCGTAGTAAGTGGTATTTTCCTCCATTATGAAGGTAGCTCCTGACACCTTGTAACCGGCGTTATCTGCACGCACGTAGGTGTGGTCTACTATGAACTTACTTTCATTTGTCTTCTTGTCATATTTGACGTGACGATATTCTAAAGGTTTGAAGTTTTCTTCTTTATAGAATGTTCCGCCAGCTCCACCATCACTACTTGAACCTCCCAGTCCCCCATGGTTAGTTATTTTGCCCCCGAATTCGTATCGCCAACGACAGTGAATTCCAATTCTCCCACCTGCTCCACCACCACCTTTTCCTTTTCCATTTCCTCCACTTACTGTTATTTCACCATTTCCCGTAATGTTTGTTGTTTTTATTAAAACGCTACCTCCACTTCCACCCCCAGAATTTAAACCTGTGCCATTGGTGCCCCGTGCCACTACAAAGCCATTGATTTCTAGTTTCTTACCAACTTTCCACAAAAGATAACCACCACCACTTCCCCCTGTACCTTGGCCATTGCCTCCACCGCTCCCAAATAAATGAGGGGAGAACACAGATCCGTAAGGCTTTCCTCCTTTATCATCACTAGTCCTCCCTCCCTCACCGCCATGACCAGCGCCTGAAGCCACAATACCCGAGGTCGAACCACAACCTGGACCCTCTTCGGGACCGAATCCTTTGCCTTCTAGTGTCAACAAACCTTCGCTCTCGACGTAAGCATAATTAGAGTAGAACTCGCCATGGTTCATGATAATTCTGCCTTCATACATAATCTTCAGGTCTGCGCACTTTAGTTTTAGTGTGTTGTTTATACGCCTGAAAGTTAGCAATGAGTGCCTTTCGACAGTTACAGTTCCAAATGAGAAATTTCCCTTTCCATTTATTTCTACGTAATGACGATTTTCTGTTCTTGCTGTTTCTGAAGTAGAAGAAAACTCAATTTGTCCTCCGTCTGAAATGATAAAATCATGAACACCAGTAATTCGACCTTCGATGATACTTCTAATACCGACGATGTACACAACAGATGGAAAGACGATCTCTGCTCCTTCGTCAATCTTAAAGCTACAAGGAGCCATCGAAACATTTGTTTGCGATTCTACAACTTCAACATAGATGGTTTGGTTGCGTCTTAAATGAAAGTGACCTGTTCTGTCGCCAAGGAAACGATGTATGACCACTGTAACGTTTGGGCTCGTAGGTGGATGTTCTACTTGCAAATTAGCCTGGCGGGTTAAATACATTTCATCGAACTCATAGTATATATAATCATTCTCTAAGAGCATGGAATACGACGAGCTTTTGTGGTTGTCATTGTCAATTTCTACATACCGATGTGTAGCAACCGTGTACGTTGTATTTGCAGTTTTGTCATATTTAATGTCTGCATATTGGGGACCTCTGGCGGTCTCTTCAACATAAGCAGTTCCGGCTGCCCCATATGATCCTCCCTTTCCTCCATACATTCTGTACAATCCAGCAAACTTGTGTTTAAAACGTACATGTACAGCTACCCGGCCACCCGCACCTCCCGAGCCTCTACCAGTACCCCCTCCACCAGCTATGTCAATCTCCCCATAACCAGAAAAGTTCGTAGTTTGAATCAAAAAACTTCCTCCGCTTCCTCCGCCAGCATCCAAACCTGTGCCATTCCTTCCTCTAAGGGTTACCAATCCATCAAGTCTCAGTTCTTCTCCAATTCTCCAGCGCAACATCCCACCGCCAGCTCCTCCTTGTCCACGTCCATGTCCTCCTCCACTACCTTGGTAACGAGGTCGATACACAGAACCGTAAGGCTTTCCTCCTCTCCGTTCACTCTTGCTTCTACCACCTTCACCACCGTGTCCAGCACCAGAGCCAACACCATTAACTGTATCTCCATGTCCAGTACCACGCTCTCCTGGATATCCGGTACCTTCAAGAACAAGTCTTCCCTCACTTTCTACAACTGCATTACCTGAATCTATTTCTCCATGATTCATATTCACCAGTGCATGATATTTGATTTTGAAAATCGCTGTTGTAAGCACAAGGGTGTTGTTGATTTTGGAGAATTCCAGCCTGGAGTCTTTCTGAACAATAAGCTCTCCAAACGTAATGTTTCCATTGGTAGTAAGATAAACAAAAGAACCGTTTTCTTTCATTCCAGTTTGTGTGGTGGAAGAAAATACGACATCGCTGCCTTCAGCTATTGTTAGACTGAGTACATCAAGAATTCGACCTTCAAAGATACAGCGTTTTCCAAGAAGAACAAGTGTGGAAGGAAACGCAATTTCTGCGCCAGAATCTACTCTATAGCTTACAGGAGCTACAGAATATCCTTTTACCGACTCAACCACTTCAACGAATAGCTTCTGTCCAGAACGGAGATGAACCTGAAAAGATCATTTGTTGCCTGTGTTAAAAGGTTTTCTAATTTGCTTATACTTTACTTATAATAAACAACGGCCGTATCTTCTAACAGAGCCTATAAGATATCTTCATATTATAATAATTTATGACGGCTAAATAAAGACAAACATATCAATGAAATAGGTTATTTAATAAGCTGAGGTACAGTAACAATACTGAAATACCCAATTTTTAACGCAATAACGCAATAAATATAAACAAATACCAAAAGAAAACCAGTTGTGTAAAAAGTTGTAAAACTTACTTGTCCTGTTCGGTCTCCAGTAAAATTATGTACCACCACCGTAGATTCGTTTCCAGGAATGTGAAGAACAACATTATTTCGAAGTTCCAACTCATTTAGTTCAAAGTATGTTCTGTTGTTATCAAGAATGAGCGTTGGTAAGTTCGGATCACCGTTTTTGTTGTCAATTAGCAGTTTCTTGAAGCCATCTCCAAATATGGTTCGGTTATTCTCTACCCTCAGCAATGGTCGGTGTGTCAGACCAGCATTGGTATCCGTGTAGTATATTGTTCCAGATACACCTGGCTTTCCATTACTCCCAGAGTACGCAGTGTATTCACCTGAAAAACATTTATATTGCACTCACTTCCGTGCGCATTTACAGTTAGGATAAATATTCATATTAAGTGTATAATTATCATTATTAAGTTCCTTTGATTTATTATAATGTATTTCAGTGCCTGAACCGAATCTACTAGTTATGGTATCTGTGGGTCACTCCCCTTCGTACATAATTAATATTTTATTTCAAAAGCAATACGACTGGAGACTGTAAGCATCCTTAAAGCGATGGCAAAAAAAATTAAAGGGTGGAATCTAAATTTTTAAAAAGGCCAAATAAACAGTTTGCAGTCATGTTTATAAGATATGTTAAAGTGGTTTAGAAGGCAACGGTTTTACAAGTATATATCAAATAATTAATAATTCATAAACCGTTAACAAAAGAAATCATAAATGTCAAGAGCTATCATAAATGTCAAGAGATATTTGAAAAAGAACTCTTCCATCTTCAAACAAGATTTAACTTGAAATTTCTTGGCCAGATCAACTTTTATTTCAAAAATATTAGCACAATCTGAAAGAATTAACCTGGATGACACATAAGCAGTATAAAGAACTCGAGCTTGTGTTTTATCGGGTATAGACAATCTCGTTCTTTATATATTACATAAAGCTTAATATTGATTTTTTTTAGTTTCAACCAATTTTGAGGGTCATATGTCGGTACGTCACATAGATATAGATTGCCTGCTAAGTGTAACTAGGTTTCAACTTAGAAAAAACTGTTGCAAGTCCATTTAGTGTATCTTTGTTCAGAAGAAATAATAATAGACTGCGTCGGCATTATAATATAATAATAATAATAATAATAATAATAATAATAATAATAGTAATAATAATAATATTAATAGTAATAATAATAATAATAATAATAATAATAATAATAATAACTTTATTTATCGAGGGTAAAAGCATTACGATCAATGATCGAAAGCTTGTATATTTTGACGTTTGGGACTTAAGTCCTTTGTCGGGGTAATAAACGCATACTTTACATTCCGACGAAGGACTAAGTCCGAAACATCGGCAAATTTTACGCTTTATAATCTTATATCAACATTTCAACTGTATCTTTATTTAGGGTTACCAAATATAGAGAACAAAACATGTATGAAAGCACCTACAAATAACTAAGGTTACAATAAAAGAAGTAAAAAACGTGGAGTTATAGGTGATGCAATACAATATAGCATAACAATTTGGCTTTTTAGAATTAATTAATAAGCGCTGGCATATGAACTATTTAGTGGCAAAACTACTATCTATCGCTACTACAGTAAGAGCTTTACAAGCGTACCGGAACAAAGTTTTAAACCCAGGATTCAACGAATATGAAACATATAATGAACCTTGAACCATCAAATTTATTTCACCTTTTTCAGAAACTTTCCGTGTTGGAGATTAAACTTACAAATTGCAAATTTCAAAAAAAAATTCAAGGACTTCAGGAGGATGTCAAACCTAAATCTGAACACGCAAAAAAGATAAAGATTAATTTAAAAAATGCTCACCAGCGAATTCTCGTAACCAGGCAACATGTACAGCTATTCGCCCTCCTGCACCCGCTCCTCCGTTTCCATGACCACGGCCACCATCTGCATGGATCTTTCCATGACCGGAAAATGTAACTGTTTGAATCAAAACACTGCCTCCACTACCCCCACCCCCATTGTTTGTTGCGTCTGTTCCACGATTTTCTATAATTCCATCTAGATGAAACGAATTTCCAACAGTAATCTGCACAAAAATGACACAAAAATCGTTGTTAAAATAAACACAAATCCGTCATCAAAATGCTAACCTTAAAAGTGTAAAACCCGCGCATTTCCATATGCTTTTTTAAATATCTTTTATAGCTCTGTGTCATCTTCGCCAAATATTTTTTTAAAATGAATAAAAATAGTTATGTTTCTTTTTAAAATGTTAAAAGTTATGAAATTTTTTACAAACGTTTTCGATCGATGTGATCATCATCAGGCTATTAAACGTTAATTAGTTGGAGGCGGGAGGAATATAATTGCAACTTTAAAGAAAATTAAGTAATTCCTTTTGGGTAAAGAGACAAATGAAAAGCAAAAACGTGTTTGTCGATGGTTGCTGACGGCCAACGAAGAGTGCTTCTTTTGTTCTCCTAATTCTCCAAGTCGACTGGCATATGCCAAGAATTTTCCAAAGAAAACGGTGGTCAGGGCTAGCAAGTAGATGGCGTGACGGTTCAGTAACAACAATAGTTTTGTGCTCATGTTCTTCCTTGCGGACGGAAAAGTTTCTTGAAGTTTCACCGATGTAATGATAGTGGCATATTTCACATTTTCCCTCATATATTTTATAGATCTCTCGAAAAGATTTTGAAACACAATGGCTTTCATTCAGCTGTTTTTGAAACATTGGTAATGCAATTTGAGTCACACAACTCCAGTTGTAATCCGATTTGAGGCACGCAACTCCAGTTATGCGATTTGAGTCACGCAACTCCAGTTGTAACGCGATTTGAGACAAGGAAGATGACATTTTCGTTAATATGTTTTGCAACTCTTGAGAAACCTAAGGTGCACAAACATGGCGGCACCGTATAATTTATTTCAAGCACCGCGGTCAAGAAATACTTTAACTAGCGAGAACATGGTCAGGTTACAAATTCTTTAGTTCTCTTTCAGAAATATAGAGTTTGATTTTAGGCAAATTTCTTAAAAAGAAGTCGTCAATTGAGTGAAAACCCTCTTTATGGCTTGTGTTTTGTAACTCTTACAATGACATTAACTATACCTAGCTCCCACGTGACGTCACATGAATCACCTACCTTCACAGTGCTACCGCCAGTGCCTCCACCTGTCCGTCCAGCTCCGTTTCCTCCTCCACTTCCTGGTTGCACTGGATAAACATAAGAGCCGTACACAGTACCACCAGGTACTGAAGAGCTTGGTCCTCCCGGACCGCCATGGCCTGCACCTGAACCAACATTGCCGAGCGAACGACCAGCTCCGTATCCCAGTCCTGCTCTTGGTCCTTGTCCAGAAGTAACTATCTTTGAACCACCCTCCAAATGTGCATCAACAATTGTCATTTTTAAACTTACAGCTGGAATAATTGTCCCTTTCTTCATATATAACGTTCCAATGTCCAGTTTTACATCTCCAGCTTTTAGGAACTTTGCGTCTGCTTCCATGTTTAAAATACCAAAGGACAATTCACCGTCGACTGGTTCTTGTATATACGATCTGTTCTTAATAAAACCAGTGCTTGCGTTCTCTCCAATTATAAGCTGTTTTGACTCACCGAGTGTTAGATTGGAAACACCCGTCATACGTCCAAAGAGTTCAAATGGTGGATCTTTTGATCCAACAATGTGAAAATCCGGTACCAGGGCAATTTCTCCACCATACTCAACGAAGAAATTTACTTTCGGGAATGAGCGTCTCTCGGTTGTATTCTCGTATTCGATAAAGAACATTTGAGTCGTTTGCACGTGTATGACTGACAAACCGTCACTTAGAATTGTATCCACAGATATAGACGGCTGAGGGCTGTTCCCATAGTCTGCGATTTTGAAAAGAACCTACGGAACAATGAAATAAATTAGATCCCTTGGGAATCTAACACCTCTAGACCATCAATTTCCACATGTAGCATCATCATTAATTGAATTATAACATGTTAATACCCAACGATAAAGATTTTTTGAGGTAGTTTTATAAATGTTTCCTTGCTCTGGAGGAAAAAACGACAAAAAGTATTGTATTCTTACTTTTCCCTGAAGACTCAACTCCTCAAACGCGAAATCGGCTTCATTTTTTTCAGTTCCATTCTTACGCACAGTCTCTGGATTCCTTTCCTTTAAGACGAACTCCTTTGTGGGTTCTGCAAACTGGTTGTCAAGATAGAGCCTCCTGTAACTACGGCTTCCCCTCTTCTCTTTAACGTATATTGTCCCTGTACCACCATGGAATGAAGAATCGCATTTCGCTCCATTGGCCAGAAAAGCTCCCCTATACTCATCGGATAGGAGAATGTGAGCAGAAATACGCCCTCCGGAGCCACAGCCACCTCGAGCTCTGCCGTAGGTATTACCCGTTCCTCCGCGGACCGAGACCTCTCCGTGGCCGCGGAGGTAGCCAACAGTTATCCACACGCTTCCTCCACTGCCGCCACCTCCTCCTGCAGTAAATGGTTCAATGACAGTAATTCGTAACGTCATGAAAATTTTTAAATCCCAAATTTGGATGCTGCAAAGTTATGGTTGTTGTATGTTTTAAAACTCTGTTGTGTTGTAGGTGTCCTCAGAAAGTTTGGGCTGAAAACAGCGTTTTGTTTGAGAGTTCTACAGGTTTGCATTTTTTTAACCACTAACCGTTGTGGCTCCCGTTGAGCAATGGAAAAGACATTTCCTGAAAAGGGTTCTTGAAATAAAATGTTGTTGATAATGGAGCGATGACAATTAGGAAAGATAGTACTGGCTCGGTTGATTAAACGACTTGGATACATGTTTTTCTTTAGTAAATAAATAAACTTTCATTACTTTTATAGTTACTTTATTAAATTATTACAGTAACTAAAATTATAGTTTGCAAAGTGAGTGAGATTAAAATTAGGAGCGTTACAAAACACACAAGGACAAACTGAAGACATGTGTTACTATCGCTTCAATGTTAACGGGGAAATTAGTGTTAGCGCATTAAAATCAAAACCTCTGAATATGATTTTTGCAATGGCCGACTTGTATATTGCCTAAATTCAGAAAAAAATGTTTCAAAGGACTTTGAAAGGAGCAAAACTGTTTCTCTTGCAAATTATAAAGCTAAAAATTGTTAAAAGTAAAGATACAATACAAACCTGTATTAGCTCCGGCATTTACCGCGTGAGCTTTTAAAAAGCCATCCAGTACAAAGGCGTACCCTACATTAATTTTCATGCGTCCTCCACCACGACTGCCACTTCCACCTGGTCCAGCACCACCGCGTGCTCCAGTCATCGTGGGCTCATAAAGTGAGTTGTAGACACCTCCACCAGCAACTGTCTTGCTGCCGCCTCCCACCGTTGCATGACCAGCACCGGAGCCTCCCAGTTGTGAATCGATTCCAGCGCCTGGACCTCTGTTAGTTGAGCCCCGACCAGCACAGTTTAACGTCGCGTCCGGTTCCAAATAGAAATCTGTTGCTTCTATCTCAAAATACTCTGCCAAGAACTGCGAGTTGAATTTCAAATCCTGAAAGGATAAAAGTTACTTATGCTCATTCCATGGTATTCAGTTAACCCTTTAAGTATCCCACGAACATTTATCGTTCGCCCGCGAACGATGATTCCAAAAATGAGTAACCTTCTTCAATTAATTAAAACGATTATAATAAGCCGGTGACAGTGTTTACTGGTAACTTGCTCAAACTTCTAACTGTCATAGACCGACGAAAAACTTGATTTCATAATTTTTTATAAGTGTCAAGCCACTCGCGCCTAACTGGCAAAATTCGGTACTTGTTAGCTTTTTGGAAGTCAAAACTTACCTAAAAGGCTTGAGTATGTGCTGAAATCCACAACAGAACGGTCAGGAAAATGAATTCACTCACGGCTCGCCACCTTTGGCTAAATAAAGTTTTGCCGTCTCAATTAGCGTAAATTTATTTTACACTTCTGGGTTCTTTGAGAAGGTTGCCTCGACTCACCACTCTGACTTAATGATGCCAGCCTGGGAGCTTCTGTAGTGAACAATGGCTCATAAAACTACTTATAAACTCAAAACTTACCAGATTCAAGCTTTCGTGACAGCTTGCAAAATATACGACGCTCGCAAACGGTGACGTTACCAGAAAGTTTAAGCTATGTGTGCATCAAAACAGTGGTAATCCCTTTCAGAGATAACTTGGCTGCAGGGCAAAACTATGTTGCCTTTTTGTAGTCCCAAATTTTAAGAAAAAGCTAAAATCTAATTAATATTTAAAAGGGTTAAGTTAATGGTTTCTAAGCATTTGAAGATATGCAAGTTTAGTGAAACACCCATAGACATGGAAAAAGGCCATTTCTAAATTAAGCTCAGTGCTCACTAACAAAAACATCAAGTCGAGGAAAGGTTCTCAAAAACACAGTAAATGTATTAAAGATGAGCGCTCGGCCTCGACTTGAAGGCTTTTGTTTGTGAGCAATGGACTGAAATTCGGAAAAGGACTATTCATCTCTGATGATCAGTGTGTGATGGCATAAATTTGAAAATGGTAAAAGCGAAGGTAGTTTAAAATGTTGCAAACTAACTGCTCTACCAACCAAACATTTAAAGGATTCACATACCAAAAAGCCTGCGACAAAACGTACTCCAAAAGGTACTGGGTAAGTGATCTCAGAGTTAGTTCCAAACTCAAGTGTTGAAAACCGAAATGATCCTGGCTTGTCGACAAACAGATACTTTTTGTTCTGCACCTCTGCAGTGTGTGCAAAAGCTCCAATTAGAACCTTTCTTCCTGAAGCGAAATGAAGATGACGAACGTTGATTAAGCGACCATTCCAGTTAAATGCCGTTTCTCCTTCGCCAACAATGTGGACAGTACTTGCCATAATGGCAAATGCTCCTTGTTCGATTCGGAAGTTAGCCGCTGTCCTTGTGATTGTTGGACTAGCTTCTTTAGCCTCAGCTTGCAAAGTTTGATTGATGTGTACTGGAATAAAACCTGAACGATCTCCAATTACCTTGTGAACAGTAAGATTCAGATGTTTACCATTCGGCGGTAAGTGAACCGATGCTTTGCGATGTAAGTGGAGCTCGTCAAAAACATAGTTAGCCCTGTTTTCGTCAAGTGTAACAATATGGGACCAAGGTCTGTTCTTGTTGTCGATTCGAAGCTGAGTATGTCGATGACCATGCCGGTAGTCACTCAAGTAAAGAGTGCCTGGTCCTCCACTGTATTCAGACAAATCTTGTTGGCTGTCACCGGCTACCCCTCCAGTCACAATATATCGTCCCGAAAATTTACCCTCTGTTGATCCATAGACGGCAACACGGCCTCCCGATCCGCCACCTCCAGTTGTTCCATCACCACTTCCACCTGAGGCACCAATAACACCATGTCCGCTGAGTCGTCCTGCTTGAATCCATACACTGCCGCCGCTACCTCCACCACCCTGGGATCTTTCAGAAGCTGGCTGTCCATCACAGGTGATAGTTCCATCCAAATAAAAGCGATCACCTATGTCTAAACGTATGACACCACCACCAGCTCCTCCCGGGGAACCTCCTGGGCAGCCCGGCATCCCGTAATCTTCTGGCGTGAACAAACTTCCGTGTGGCTTTAACACGTTGAGACCGCTGTTTCCTTGGGAAGAAACGAGGTATGGGTGAAAGTTTTTGTAACACAAAACGAGTATTAATAGTTTCTAATACTTTTTAACAAACATTTTTCGGCAGATCGCATACTGCCATCGTTAGTGCGACTAATTACAGATTCGTATATAAATTGCAGTACAAATTAACTTAGAGAAAAACAATTATAAAGAAAACTTCTTATCAACACGCTTAACTTGGCTATCTAAAGTTGGGTTTTCACGTTTGGTGTATATAGTCTTGTAGTTTTTGCGTGAATTCTATCGCAACGGTTAGTTGCACTAACAATGGCAGTAGGCACACTAGCGAAACGTGTTTGCTTTAAAGAGTCGTCATTTTTACTCATGAAATAGCAAAAAGAAACAGCAATTATAATAATGATAAAGAAAGTTAGACATAAGGAAGTCTTCTTATTGTCCATACTATGCAACCAAACAATCTAAACAACTTAAAACTATCACAAAAAGCTCCCTTAAATTTGCCTTCTCAAAATATAGCTAAACCCTTTCCAACCGATGTTAGGAACTGTAGCTTTACAGAGTTTAAATTGTATAGATTCTCGACCAAATTATTGTGTAGGAGGAGGATACTCGACACATTCTACAGCCTGCTTGGTGCTAATATAAAAACATTCGTTTTTAATACTACAAGAGCGCCATACCTTTTCCACCTCTACTTCCATGACTCCCACCTGAGCCACGACAAGAACTGGGTATTGCTGGCCCAACACCTGGAGTGGGCCGTTCTTTGCCAGATGCGGTGATTTTACTTCCTGCCTCCATTATCAGTGACGTAACGCTCACATTATGAATATCGGCAGTGATTGTTGCTCCATACTTCAACGTAATCAACCCCACTGTACAATGCATTCCCTGTGAGTGAGGGAAGAGGAGCTGGCCGCCATCTTGAATCTCTAATAATGATAATATAAACGTTCCTGGTTCCGCCACTACCAACGTCCCGTTGTACCACGCGGCAGTATGCGCATGCGTTAGAAAACGTGTCTTTCTACTTCTTGAGATGTAAATATTCGTGACATGAGTCATTCGACCATCAGACACAAGAGATGACATGTCCTGTAGAGGTTTTCCATCGCCAATAACATAAAGTGATGCTCCGAAAACCATTTCGCCACCTTCTTCAATTAAGAGATTTAAAGCTGGCTTAGAAACTCTGTGCTCTGTATCTGATGCTTCAAGGAAGACAACGTGCTTGGCAAGCGCCTTTAAGAAGCCAGTGCGGTCTCCAATAAGCCTTGATATTTTCAGAGTACTCTGAACGTTTTTCTGAGCTAATCTGAGGGTCGTTCTTCTTAGCAAATGCAACTCAGAAAATTCATAATCAGTGGTATTTTCCTCATCTAATACAATTTCATGGATGTAGGCTCTATTAAGGTTGTCCAACCATAGCTGAGTATAGTTTTGTTTATCTCGAATTTCCTGTATGAAAACTGTACCAGGCCCTCCACAGCGTCCTTGAATTGCTGAGCCCCCGAAAGCAACAATGTTCCCTTTATAAAAGAAGACATTGGAGAAGATAGCAACGCGACCGCCAGCCCCTCCACCAGAATTTTGTCCACCACTACTACCACCTGTGGCAGAGAGAGTGCCATGACCTAAGGATAAAATGCGAATGACATAAGAATACTACTGTACTTCTGAGTTTAGAATCCATGGCCTTGCGTTTTTCCTGTTTACGTCCAACGTACATTAACATATTAACACAATGGACACTAAAAACGTCAACCGGTTAAAGACATTCGTTGAATAACTCAGAGTCACTGACGGGAATCGAAACCATAACCCTCGGATTACCAGACAGAATGCCATGGGTTCGATTCCCGTCAGTGACTCAGAATTTTTTTCTGGGTATTCAACTTAAAGAACGGTTTCCTTCTAACATTTTTACTTGTTCGAGGTTTAAAAATGAACAAAATCGATTACTGGGAAGCTGATTTTCAGAAGTGATGTTTTGAGAGGAGACTTTTCTCTCACCTGTCATCCAATCTGTACGGATAAGTAAGCTTCCACCGCTTCCTCCTCCAGCAACACTTCCCGGATCGGCATTTGCAGCTGCCACTGTGATAATACCATCGTTGATAATCTGGTTCCCAGTCTGTAATGAAATATACCCACCACCGTCCCCTCCAATCGTCCCTCTTCCGCTACTTCCTCCACGGAGACCTGGCAAAACAGGGTTGTAGAGAGACCCGTAGTAGGTTCCACCACTTGCGGATGGGCCACGCCCTCCATTACTTGCGTGCCCTGCCCCAGCACCATTTCCTAATTTTGTCGTTCCACTTGATGGTGCCGCTTGGCGAGCTGGATTGTCACCAGAACAGCTAAGTGTGGCTCCAATCTCTATATCAACTGTTGAAGCTAGTATTTTTAAATGATGAGTTGAAAATGACGCTCCATATTTTACGTTCAAGATTCCAACTAATAATTTTACTTCCGTTTCGTCCTTCATGGTGAGAGCGCTTCCACTGTAGATGGTGATGCTGGACAATTTGAAAGTACTAGGAGCATCCTGCAGGAGAGTTTTCCCAATCCTTCGAGCTGTATGAGCTCCCTTATAGAGGTTTACAACTTTGTTTCGTGTAAGTCGTAGATCGTGTACTCCTGTCAGTGTCCCTTTAAGCTCCAAGGCTAAAACATTCCCAACCAGATAGCTCTTGGACGCCATAACAAGTTCGCCATCATTTTCAACTTTCAAGTTAATTGCCGGTTTAGAAACAGTCCGCTTGTTTTCTTCTGCCTCAAGAAACAGTATTTGACGAGGATAAACGTGAAGCAAGCCGTTACCGTCGCTGTATAGTTTTGCTATCCTCAGTGTTCGAAGTTTTCCGTCACCTTTGTTCGCAAGTCGTAAAGATGCTTTATTGGTCATGTAAACCTCATCGAACACAAAACTTGTGTTTTCACTTAATGTTAAAAATTTTGACCATCCTTGTGCTTGATTGTCAATTTTTAATTGTCTGTAGGGCCGCTTACCTCTGATGTCTCGAATGTAAACTGTCCCTGGCCCACCTGAGAATGCAGTTGAAGTCTTTGAAACACCACCCAGAGCTTGGAGATTTCCACGAAACGTGTAAACATTGTCAACATGTATAGCAATACGTCCACCTGATCCACAACCGCCTAAACCATCTCCGCGCCCTCCATCAGCTGACAACTGACCGACACCACTGAACTGACGTGCAACCTTCACCAAAATACTACCGCCACTCCCAGCTCCACCATTTTTCCCATTTGGGGCATTTCCGCCGTCTGCAAGAATACTCCCGTAGACGCTTAAAAAATCTGAGTAAATATGGATGAATCCACCACCTCTGCCAAAACTACCGGGTGTCACACCATCACCACCGCGACAGCCAGGCTGATCAGCTCTATACAACGAACCATATGAACTTCCTGGATTCAGCCCCTGATAACCAAAGCCTCCCATGCTCGCGTGTCCACCACCAGATCCTCCGTGTTGAGATGCTTTTCCCATACAGATGGCGCCGCTTGTGCTTGTAACAGAATCACTGACTGAAAGGACCGATAAATGTTCGAGTGACAAATCTTGTGACTTGATTGTAATTGATCTTGCTTTCACAGTTACAGCCTTCTTGATACGCATTACGCCAACAGTTAATTTACTATCTTTGGGAAGCACAAGAGTTGATTTTGTTTTAAGAATAATTGAAGCAAATTGTTGCGTTCCTGGCTCACTTTGAGACAGAATTTCTGTGTCCTTAAGGAGCGCAGTTTGTGAAGAGGATGCGAACTCTACATGCGCTCCCGACTCCAGTGTAAGATGCTGAACATTTGACAACTTTCCTTTCAAATTAATGCTCACTCCAATCACGGTAACATTTGAAGAAGACACCAAATTCGCTCCTTCTTCCACTAGAATATTCGTACGTAAACTGAAATGAGACTCAACTGTTTGTTTCGCTGCCACATAAAACGTTTGGTCATTCCTAATGGCAATCTCTCCATATCCATCGTCTTCTAAACTTGCTACCCTTGCAGAAACTTTGCTACTGCTAGTCGATGTCATTTCTAATAAAACGCTTCCGGTGATAGTCAATTCATCAAAGGAGTAGTCCTTAATCCCTGGTTCAGAAACGACTGTTGTTGGCTTGGCACCAGAACCCACGAAATTTTGAGTCCTAAGGTATTTCCTTGATTGACGCTTAGCATTATCTTCAACATAGACTGTTCCCGCAGCCTCTGTTCTGCTGGAAGTAGTTTTACCTCCCTTGGCGGTCAATAAACCTTCAAAACCCATCGCTTCCTGTAAATAAATTGCCATTCGTCCCCCACTACCACCATAACCATTCCTGTTACCGTTTCCACCATCTGCCGTAATTAATCCATTTCCAATAAGATTCTGAGCAGAGAGCCAAACAGAGCCACCACTTCCTCCACCAGCATCAATTCCGGGTGCACTTTCACCCTTCACAGAGATTTCACCATCTAATTGCAGTTTTCGTACAACAACTAAATGCAAAAACCCACCACCAGCACCACCTTTACCTGACGCAGAACTACCTCCTCCGCTTCCTGTAGCGTTAGGGTTTAGTGTCGAGCCATACCATAGCCCTGTTCTATAAGTTGAACCACCTCCATAGCCTCCATGACCCGCACCAGTCCCTACAGCTTTGATGTACGCTCCAGCTCCTTTTCCTTGGTTGGTTGGAAAACCTTGAGCTGCCAAATCCATTTTAGCACCAGGGTGAATGACAACATCTGAGGACCGAATATCAAGCCAACTGCCTTGTAGTACTGCCCCATAATTAAGTTCGAGGGTACCAACAGTTAAAGGAACTTTCTTTAATCGTGAGTTTTCAAATACAAGAGAAGCACCATTCTTAACGTGTAAGGACGAAAATCTGTATTCACCTCGCTTTGTCATGAAAGTGTAGTTACCATCAATAAAACGCGCCATTCTGGCAGATGCTAAAAGTGTTGTGCGTTTTCCTTCGCCAATGGTCATGTCAAACAAATTTGACAAAGTTCCAGAGAATACATTTGAGCTCCCAAGAAATTTAACAGCTACAGGTAAACGTAGCTCTCCATTAGGTTGTACATGGAAGCTACATATTGGTTGTATGTAACGCTTACCAGGCTCAAGGATCAACACAACACCATTCTGAACGTAAATTACACTGTTCGAATCTGCCAACAGATTGCCAATTATCATGTTTCTTTCCAAGAAAAGTGTTATCCTGCCATAAAGTTGTAGCTCATCGAAATCATAAGCTTTCACTGATTCATTTAGAAGTGCACGTAAAGAGACCAATGGTGAAACACCTCTGCCATCAACGATGAGTTTACTTGACCTGTAACCTTCTCTCACAGTACTGATGTATATAGTTCCAGGAGATCCACTCTGACTGTTTCCAGAACCACCTCGTGCAATGAAGTCTCCTTGATAGTTAGAATCTCCATTTAAAACAATAGAAACGCGTCCACCACCACCTGCACCAGCACGACCCATTGAATTATCACCTCCACTAACAAGTAACTTTCCCCTACCGCTAAACGTTTTTATTATTCTCAAGTTAATACTTCCTCCACTACCACCTCCAACTTTGTTTCCTTCGCCATCTTGACCATTTGAAGAGATGATACCGTCTAAAATCAGCTCGTCCGTCTCAATGATCATTTTTCCTCCACCTGCACCGGATGCGCTCTGTTGATTGGTAAAACCGCCACCACTACCGAATTCTTCAGCCCTGAACAAAGTTCCATACAACTGGCAACGACCTCGCCCACCACCACAACCACCAAAACTGCCTCCACTCGGACCCTGGTTTGAACCTGCGCCAGGGCCCTTTCCGGCCAAGTGACCCTGGCCGTCTGTTTTTACAGTACCGTTAAAACCTACATGCAGTTGAAGTACTTTAATTTTGAAGAACGAACCTTCTATACTACCTCCGAAAGAAACATCCACAGTTACTGATCGTATTTCCAGAAGCTGTTTAATGTTATTTCCAGTCCCTAATTTAAATATACCACCACTGGAAACTTTCAAAAAGCGAAATGAAAAAATTCCAGGAACATCACTGCCAGTCCCAACGATCCCTGTTTGAGTAAAAACTACAGTAGCCTTGTTAGCAATGACAAGTTCTTGGCCACCTATTAACTTTCCTGCAAGATACATGGAGGGGCTCACTTCGGTGTGAATTATGTAGAGCTTTGGTGAAACAATTAAGCATCCGTTACTCGCAACACTCATCGCCCAAGGCAAGACGAATAGTTGATTAGATAAAGCTTTACTTGCTCCAAGCGAAAGCGTCTGATTTCCGTGAACTATGAAGAGACCACTTCTATCTCCCTTCAGCTTCAAGACGTCGATTTTCATCTTATTATTATTTACTGGGGCAACCTCCAATTTTGCGCTCCTTATAAGTTCAAGTTTCCCAATTGAAAATGAAAGTTTTTGCTCATGCATGATAACTGTCTTTTTTTGTGACAATCGCCCACCGCTGTCAACAACTGTAGTGTTCCTCGGTAATCCTGTTAAAACTTCCTGAATAAAGATAGTACCAGCTGCTCCACATGGCCCCGCGCAACCTCCAAAAGCGGTAATTGAACCCTTGAATTTAGATCTATCACCAACATAAACCGCAATACGACCGCCACCACCGCCACCTGCTGAGTGAGAACCATCTCCGCCATCAGCTTCAATAGCGCCGTGCCCTACAAGTGTAGAAGCATTTATATAAACACTTCCTCCACTTGCTCCACCAGTGCCATCGGAGGAATGACCACCATTCGCTGTTATTTTACCACGTAGTATTAATCTCTTCTTCACGTTCAAAAACAACATACCTCCACCGCGAGCAGTATTTCCACAACCATGATGACGCGGTTCAAAGATTGAACCATACGTACTTCCAGTGCTAGATCCACCACCTTGCCCACCATGACTACAGCCGCTCTGTCTGTTTGGTGGAGTTCCCACCCCGTGAAGCAGTCCTCCTGCAGATACCGTCAGCTGTGCATTGCTGTCAATGGTCATGTCATTAGTGGATACACTGATAACTTTTGGGAACGTTCGAAGTCCAAATGTCGAGGACCTTCCGAGATGAAATATGTCGGCTTTCAAATCCACGTTTCCTCCCAGATAGGTCAAGTGAGAGTTAGTTTGGAGTACTAATGCATACAAATCCAGCTGTGATGAATGTGTGGTTCGTCGAAGTTTTCCTTGTTTACTTATTTGCGCTGACGATCCGGTATGCAAAATCAAACTTCGTGACCTTAATTCACCATTGTTCGCAATTCGAAGATACTTTGATTTTTCAACTACTGCTTCATCTACAAGCAGCACACCCGAAATGGAAACAGCTGGTGATCCTGGGCCACTGAAAATAACCTGGCCTGGTAAGGACATGAAACCCCCACTGTTAACAACAACGTCACAAAGCAGCTTCTTGTTCAACTCACTGAGATCAGTCACGAACATTTTCCCAGTGCTTTCAACGGTTATAGTGCCAGTATTATCCGTGACAAGTTTTGCTACTTGTAGTTCAGTAGTAACCAAAAATGAACCACCGGATATAATTCTTAGTTCGTCAAAAGTATACCTGTTTAGCATTGATGGAAGAACGGATGGTAAGGAGCCAGAATGGCTAATGACCATGGTATCATAACTGTTTTGTTCGTTTCCAAGAAAAACAGTTCCAGCTGCACCGACAGTTGACCCTCTTCCACCAGATGCGTCATAAAAGCCTTCGAACTGATTGGATAGTTTTGTAACAATGGAGACCCTTCCACCTCCTCCCCCTCCTCCACTAACACCAGAACAACTTCCACCACGCGCTCTAAAAGTCCCTTGACCCATAAGGAAATTAGATGTAACAAAGACACTTCCTCCACTTCCACCACCAACTCCATTGGATGCTGAACCTCCACTTGCATCAACCAGTCCATCCATAATAAGCTCTCCCACATGCAAAATTATAACTCCCCCTGCACTACCTGTGTTTCCTCCTCCATTAGACCCGTAATCAACAGGTGCGCTCACGTTGCCATATATGGAGCCAGAAGTTTCAGGTCCTCCTGAGGGGCCTCCGTGTCCTCCATAGCTTCCTCCACTGTAGCCAACAGTTTTGGCAGGGTTGGGAAAGTTACTATTAATGGCTGTGATGTTTCCCCCTGAACGAACGGAAAGTTTTGAAATTGATAATGTACTTTTATCATCTCTCCTCGAGCCCGCTTCAAGATACAGTGCTCCGCCCCCTCGTATCTCAAATGAGTTGTAAGAATGATTTCCAACTGGTAAGTAGCAACTTTGTCCAGTATAAAGTACCAAATCCGTAGAGTTACACGCAATATAAAACGTTATATTAAAGCGAGTCTCGTTAACCAACGCATACACAATTTTCTTCTCAAGAAATGACTCTTGGAGGATTATCCTATACGAACCATTTTCAGTTGCAGTCCTGAAAACAAACGACCCGTTCACCGACGAACTGTTCTCCAAATACAGTTTCTCAGAAGAACAGTTACTTGACGAAACATTTGTTAAAGCGTTGCTGAAAGAGCTGTTTAAAGCACTGCCATTCACAATAGCACTAGTACTGCTATTCACAATGCAGTTGATTGTGCGATTTTTCCAAATAGTTACATTTACAAGGCGTGAAACATTTAATGTCACAATGTACGATTCATTTGACATTTTCCAGACGTGTTTTGCTCTATTTTCAACAAGACACGGATTGTAAAGGGTCTCTGATGCCCATTCAAAGACTTCAAAGTGACGCGGGCATTTGCGATATTTTAAATTTTGTCGTTGTGAATCCGAAATTTGTTTGCTAGCTGTTACATAAATGTTTGACTGAACAGTAGCCCCGAAATCCTTTTCAAGTACATCTGACCGAATGTGCGTCTTCCATGCTGTTGTTGTCTCTATCCTGCCATTATTTTTGACCCGAAGAATTTTAAAGTCAAAGTAACTTACACCCATAACGGGTGCAATTTTGTAGCCACTATGTCCAGGAAACTGTGTTCGAAATGTCCCTGCAACTGTTAGATTTTTTACACCTGCAAGACTTCCTGCGACTGTTAACACCGTACCTTTGGTTATAACAAGACTAGACGGGACGTCTATGGCACCGTTCTCTTTAACTTCGATATTTACTTGAGTGTCGAGAGAAAGTTGTCGTTTTGCCACGTAAACATCCTGACTTTCGTGAACTACTAACCAGCCACTTTTATCTCCAGTCAGTTTGGTGGTTATGAGAATCATTGGTGAATGAACGTCGCAAGAAAGCATTGATAGCTTTGCACCTTCAACAATGTAAATCTCATCCAACTGAATATCAATTACTTTGCGATCACACACTAAGTAAGCTGGTTGCGAAGAACCATCCTTGAGCACAAGTTTTGAGTAGCTGCTTTTTCCATCAGTATGTTTAAGAAACAAGAAGCCTGATGAGGCACGATTGCCATATCCGGAATTTAAACTTGTCTCAAACAGCAGCAGTGATTTCTGGTAGTGGAGTGAAATAATACCTCCGCTTCCTCCTCCTGTGTTGCTGTATCCTCCGTTTCCTCCTCGAACGTCCAAATCCCCAGTTCCAGATATTTCAGTAGCATAGATAAGCAGGCTTCCACCAGCGCCGCCTCCACTATACCCGTGTCCACTGCCACCTCTAATTGAAATTAAACAGAAAACGTAATGTTCATAAAAGATAATAACAACAAAAACATATATTACAAAGAAGGATCTAAATTACTTTAGGTTTGCATTTTCATTCAATCATGACATCTAACTGCTTTTCCGTTGTTTTTATGAATGGCTATAACAGTATTCCCGACGAGGTTTCCATACTAAAAGTTTTCGACAATAATGCTGCGTTCAAAAATTGCAGTCGTTCACTTGTCTAAAACAAGTAAAATGTTTTCAAAACGAGTAAATTATTTCTTGTGCTCTTCCAATTGAAAATTGGCAGAAAAACTGTGAGTATAATCTGTTCAATAATTTAGCTAGATTACATCAATCATCTGAACTACAATTTTATGAATCAGAACACCATTATTCTAGGACGAGCAAAATCTGAGCTTCACTGGTCCTGACGCCAGCATCCTAAAACAGTATTAATTATTTGAAGCACTATAATAGTCAAAAGATGGAAGTGTTTAAAATAATAGAATTGAAAAAGATTAATAATATACCTTGCTGAAATCGTTCCTTGAATTACAAGTTTAGCTGCAATAGTCATGTTGATAATTCCACCCCCATTACCACCAACACAGGTGTGGCCAGAGCGGCCGAATCCTGCGCCACCAAATTCACTTGGTGCAAACACCGAATCAAATGGCTTCATTGAATGCCTTCCTGGACCTGGCTCTCCATATCCTGCATGGCTTCCTCCGGCACCATTATAAGCCGAAGAAACACGACAAGAGGGTCCTTGTCCACTTAAATTTATTACGCCCGACTCATCAATGTTTACTGTTCTTGATATGAGTGCAAAGTTGCTAGCAACGATGAGCCCGCCAGTGAACACATGAACACTTTTGGATTCCAAAATGAATTTATCCTTTGTGTCAGTCATCCGCAACACACCAGCACTCATCACGGAGACGGAGTCAAATTTCAAGTGTCGAGTTTTGAATCGTCCCATTGTCAAAGCTGACGAGGAGCTGCCGAGGTTTAACGCGCACATAGATATAGTCAAGTCACTTACTCCCACGAGGTAACCATCAAGCATCATTGAGTTTCTATGCAGCATTACACGCGATGGAAGTTTCAAATATCCTGAGGAATAAACTAAGAAGCTCACAGGAATATAGTAATCTGCCTGCAACAGAGAGAAAAACTGTCTTGGACCGATGTGAAGGTAACCATAGCTGTTTCCTGCAAAATCCCCAGTGACGGAAGCAAACTCGTGCAATAGAAGATCAGAAAAATGAGGTTCCACTGCAAGATGAGCTGACCCACCCAACTTCAGTTCGTCAAACGCATATCCATGATATACAGGAAGCGGCATATCAACATTGGGTATTTTGATTTCTGTGCTGTTATAAAAAAGCGGCAGCCATGTTCTTGCACTGTCAGTGGAGAGCTGTGAAAAATCACTGATTACCTGGATTTTTGGGCTTCGACCTTTGTTATTAACTTCGAGTATACGATAATTGTCTTGTTTCTTTAACCTTAGAATTGTTCCAGCTGCACCAACCTCAACACGAGAGTCGCCTCCAAATGCAGTACAAACACCACTAAATGAATATTCGTTGTAATAAATTGAAATTCTTCCGCCACTGCCTCCTCCACCACCACCTGACGTACCTCCAGACCCACCGTTAGCAACGATCGAACCAGAGCCAATTATCTTATCGGTATCAAGCAAAATACTCCCTCCACTACCACCCCCATAAGAGGAGGACGAAATTGCATTCTTTCCATTGACTTCTATGCTTCCATCGATCTTCATACTTGTAGATATAATGTGAATTACCCCACCCCCATGAGTTACACCTCCACCCCCAGTACTACCGAATGACTGCGGTAGAAACACGTCACCATAAAAGGCTCCCGTTGTCAACTGGCTGCTTCCTCTCCCACCGCGACCACCATGTCCAGCCCCTGACGAGCCCCTGGCATTAAAGGACCCAGCACCTAAACCGGAGCCATTCACCTCCCCCTGCATAAACAAAAGCAATTTCAATGGTACTAAACATCGAAACTTGGAGAGAAATTGTAAAAAACAACAATTAAGCGACAATGCTGGAAATTAACATTCGCCCACTCGCCGATCGCGAGTAACTTTTATCTCGGGCGAGCAAAAATCGCGAAAAGGTCACCCGACTGGCCAGTAATAATTAAGAACTTATAATAATCAAAACATACCAGTTTAAGCTAAAAATGGAACTACATTAACCACAAAGTTGATCATAACTCTATCTGTTAGTATACATGAAGTTCTTCATGTCTTTTATATTGAATAGAACCTGTTAAAAGCTGTCTTTTTAATCTCGATTCAAAAAGAGCATAAACTATTTGTGTCGGATACTTTTACTACCGCCTTACTCCTATAGAGCGTTTTCACCTGACGTCAGAGCGGCCATGTTGGGGTACCTTGAACAAAAGAATTTTGATGATTTCTTTTGTCTAGAACCTCAACATGGCCGCTGTGCCTTTTGTCTAATGGGTCTCTTGGGATTGAGTGAAAATGCTCTATACAGTTTCGTTTTATTTTGTGCTAGTAATCGGGCGAGTGATTTCCAGATGCTACTCGCCCAACTGGCGAGTAATTAAAAAAGTCAGTTTCCAACCCTGAGTGACAACTAGGAAAACTAAATCCCTAAAATCACGAAATCCTTAACACATTGTCTATATAGGAGTATTATTCTGAAATGGAAACACCTCACTGACAAATTAAAATCCTAAATCAGACAAAACTATTTGCTATAGCTGGAAAAATTAATGAATTTCTTTTTAAATAATAACATACCCTCAAGTGCCAAATAAAGGAGCCCAAAATAACTCCAGTCCGGCAGGAGGGGGGCTTTTATTTAGCACCTAAGAGTATTTTTTTCACTGTATTGTTCCAGTCTATTAAAATACGTATTAAACTGAAAACAATTAAAATTATAACGGTACGGACACTATTTCCAGTGAAAAGATACTAAAAAACACGCTTATCTTTCTCTTAATCATAGAATGTGTGTGAACTGCTTTTTTACATGAGAAAAAAGCTTCAAAGCACTAGGGTTCACAGAATCTAAAAGTGCGTTTCTTTTGTAAAATCTAAATCCAGATTTTACAGTCCAAATCTGGATTTTACAGTCCAAATTCAGATTTTACAGTCCAAATCCAGATTTTACAGTCCAAATCAAGATTTTACAGTCCAAATCTGGATTTTACGTTCCATTTGTCACTTTCACCCAAATCTTGGATTGTAATCCAACATTCCACACTCGAACCCAAACCGCTGACCAGTAAAACAAAAGTGCAAAGTTTTGCGTTCCATTTTTAGAAATCCACACAATCCAGATTTAGATTTTACAAAAGAAATGTGCTGTTAATAGATTTCAAATCAAATACAGCACAAATGCACACTCTCCAACTTCTCTGTTCACATGATAGCAACGCCGCTCGTTAATGTACTTACACGGAAATTCAGATCGATAATGGCGGACTCTTCCACAACGACTCTTTCTGCTTTTACTTTTAACCTATCGGCAGATAGAACAGCCCCGCTTCGCAACCACAGTAACGAGCATTGAATAGTAAAGCCAATAGAGTCACTCTGAACTTCAATTTTCCCGCCTCCACGAACTTCGATGTTATCGAACTTCATCAGCCTCGACTTCGTTCCATCTGGTGCAATCAGTTGTCTGTGAACAGGTCATGATAAATCATTTTAGACAAGAATAAAGCATGTTACACAGAGGCGCCAAAAAATAATCTTCGGCAATTAACAATTACAATTTAACATTAAGTTAGGAAAAATACATTAACCACTATACGATCACCACAAATCTTTACTTTAGAGTTTGGCTTAGTTAGATTTTACTACTGACCACAAATTCAATCCGTCAGCAATTTCTAAACGGTTTCCGCTTGCTGTACTCGCTGTTCCAATTTCTAAATTTCACGGATTCTGAGGAAACGAAAGAGACTGCTCGCAGTCTAGGTTTCTTTCACAGGAGTGGAGTGATATTGAAGGACTGTATACACCAAGAAGCTTACGAGTACCCACAAGAGCCTGAGCGTCAAGAGAACTGTACGGTATAAGAAGAATCTTAACAGATTCTAAAATTCATAGGTAACCAATGTAGGTGTCATTATTTAAAATATAGTTTTAAGTCATATTCCCTTTAAAAGATCTTTATACTGGTATGGTTCACAAAGAAATTTGTAAAACTGATGTTTCAGTTATATAAAACTGTTTAAAAACTGTGTAAAATCTTTTAAAAAATAAATGTAGGCGTTCAACACTAAATAAATTATATTAATATAAACGTGTATCTAATTCGTTTGTATCTATTAATTCCGTTGCAAATCTATTCCGTATTTGGCGTACGTATCCTGAAATTCCCTTTGTTTGAATTGCAAAAAACTACTTGGTTATTTAAAAGCCAAGCGATTAGTTTCGACTATTTCGATAGTTGGGATTTCCCGCGCACCGCCATCTTAAAATGCGACGTAATACGGTTGCAGTGCTAGGTTCCACTCTCGATTAAAACAATAGCAATGAACGAGTGGAAGTCTGGAATTGCAACGTCACAATTCAAGATGGCGGCGCGCGGGAAATTCAAACTATTGAAATGATCAAAGCAAAACGCTTGGCTAGAGCTATATACAGAGGGTTATCAGATGTGAGCTGCTGATATGGACACATGGTAAAGAAAGGTTTTATTTAATATTAATATTGTTGGACAACGGAGGATCCCTTTAAAGCAAGTTATTTTGACAATTATATAGTTTTTATATAGTTTTTTTTTGGTTTATATTGTAACTTAGGATATGTGATTTTATCTTAAGAAATAAAGATTATTATTCTATTATAATTTTATTCTATTTTATATAGAAATTACTTGAAAATACATTGAGCTAATCTTTCTTTTTGTCCAATACAGCTTACCTTAGAATAAGCTTGCCCTTATCTCCAACAGTAACATTGTGGGCACCGCTAAGTCTTCCAGCCACAATGATCTTGATTCCGTTCACAACTAGATTTGTGGTCATGCTCAAGTCTCCCTTAGGATACACATTAACTCCCCAGAGTAACTCTAGTTCTTTTCTGTTCTTTTCGTCGAACGAAAGTTGAAGCGTTTGGCTCTCTGCTACATGAAATATTCCTGTACGATCTCCGCTAATTTTTTTAACTTTTAACAAGAAATTCTTGCCTTGTTGAGAACTGACGGCTAATTGGGCGTTACCGAGCATTTCTAGCTCGCCTAACATTATACTCTCAGTTTGATGCTGAGGTGTTATCCACGTGCGCCCGCTGTCGGTTGCGTAGTTACGGATGTCGTCCTCTCGCGGCCTGCACACTTGGTTGTTGTTAAGCACGAGTTTAGTTATGTTAGTAGATTTGTCGGTAAGCAGTAACGTTCCCGCTCCGCCGCACTCACTCACACCAGCTCCACCAAATGCTTCAAACTTTCCATGATAGGTGCTGTTCAAAAATTCTATTGCTATTCTTCCTCCAGCTCCTCCCCCACCATTGCCAATTCCGCTTCCACCTGAGGTCCTGACCGTTCCCCCACCAGTAACGGTTTTTGTCTGTAGCCAGATACTGCCGCCTGATGCACCCCCTCCTGAGGCTTTACTGGGCTGGCCCGCAGCTGTAACTAAACCGTCGATAGCCATTATTTGCCTGGTGATCATTCTGATAACCCCGCCACCTTGTGAAGTAGCACTACCGCTCCCATGGTGTCGAGGCTGTGCTAGAAGGCCATAAGCCAGTCCCACAATGGAATGGCTGTCACCGAGTCCTCCTCGTCCACCATGACTGGCCCCAGCATTTCCTTAAAGGAAAATTACCTTTTAAAAACGCGTAAGAAAGTTACTTCTATCAAAGAAAGAAAGTTACTTCTATTTGACTGGACCTAGAAGGGGGGACTATAGACAAACAAGTCATTTTTGTCAAATTTCGAAATATACTGGCTCATATAGCTCAGTGAATATTTCATTTGGAAATTTCCCATTCCCATCATTCACCGCGTAGATCGGTACATGAATATTCATTTCATGATTATGTCCACATTTTTCGACAGAAAAGCTGAAGGGCAAAGCTGCTTTTCTAGAGTAATAAGAATTTTAGAGAATTTTAGTGATGTTTGCAAAATGATTTTGAAGTTGATTTTTAAAGGAGGATGCCAAACCGTCTACTTACCAAAAGTACTTCTTTCATATTTTAGGAGCCACGGTTTGCCATCCGACTTTAAACAATTTCGTTTCTAAATCCTCCTTCACTCAGTTTCACTACCAATTGCCTAAAATGTGACTATAACC